>JANHGC010006105.1:5260-20265 GCA_027560395.1 Boaedon fuliginosus | reverse complement strand
TTAGCCTCCAGTCCCCTAATCATCTTTGTTGCTCTTCTCTGCACTCTTTCTAGAGTCTCAACATCTTTTTTACATCACGGCGCCAGAAACTGGATGCAGTATACCAAGTGTGGCCTTACCAAGGAATTATAAAGTGGTATGAACACTTCCTGTGATCTTGATTCTATTCCTGTATTTATGCAGCTTAGAACTGTCTTGGCTTTTTTGGCAGCTGCTACACACTCCTGGCTCATATTTAGGTCTACCCGTATCAGCCACATGCTAACATTTATGTCATTAAGCCATATTGGCTGCTATCTATAAAAGGGAAATCCTCTTTTCATCTTGAAGAAGTCTGCTTCTTGCTAGTGATTTTGGCTTAATATGAGCTGTGAAACAGTTTATATTATTATAGGTGCCTTATTATTTTTTTGATATAGCTTCCTTCTTTAGAGCTTCAGAGAAAGAATGAATCTCTCAAACCAATGCACATTTCTTGATCTAACCTGCTGAAGGAGAAGGCACTCAAAAACTGTTTATTATCAAGGAATTTTGCCCCTTAATGAATAAACAATTATCTATTATTATTGTCTTGAGTTAAGCTGCTCCAGCACCCAGCTGCATGGAAATACGTCTTTGCTTCATTAAGATTTCAGTGCACTTAATTCTCAAAGAGTTCGTAAACAAGTAAATACAGAGTACACATATTGGCCAATAACCGAAAATTGTTTGAAACTGATCATATTAAAATAAATACTTCAGATTTACAAGTAAAATTACCTGGAAAAATTCATGCTCATACATTTTTTCTTTCTAAATATGAAAATCTATTTAATATTAAATTATTTTATGATAGATGACATGTCCTCGTTTTTTTGGGTGAAAAAGCTGTTTACCTATGCTGTGCTATAATTCTAAGCAAACCATTGTAAGCACTGTTTCAGAATTTAGCTACCGATACATTTCCTCCCCTACAAAATACGACATGGGTTATGTATGCCTTTGTTTCAACTCACTAGATGTATGCTGTTAATAATTATTATATGGTCTACATTATGCAAACAAATGTATTTATGCCAAGTACACTTAAATTCAGGGTATCAACATTGCTATTTTTGCTTTACAGTTCCTAGGTATCTTGTAACCATCACAATATTATGCCATGGTATATATGTCGGAAGTAAAATATATCATAGAGTTATACACAAACCTTTATTGTAGCATAGCATGCATTCTAAAATGTTGCCTGGATTTAATTCCTAATCCAGAAATTATATTAGATCACCTGTATAAACACTATGAATGCCTAATAACTGCAAATCATATGGCATGTAATTATGAGCTTAATTTACACGATTGATTTAGGATAGTTATTTCTACTAGGATTATTTTATACTGTAAAACTCCTTATTCTTTCAGCTTGTCCTGTAACCAATTTAATATAACTAATCAACCTGGTTCTCAAAAGCATATTGTCTTCCTACTAATAGTGGACATTAGTTGAAGAGTTTGTGTTGTTAAGAGTCTGAAAGCTGGAAGTGTTATAACTCAGCAACCCAAATAAAACTGTTAATTTAAGAAAGCACTTTTCATGGGTAATAAAGAGTATTTACTGCTCAATAATTCAGAAGGTGATAGGAAAACTACTAATCTATAATAGCACTTAATTGCTAAAGTTAGGCAGGGAATGTGAAAAGGGATCCCAGAAAAGAATAATGGCAAACCACTATCACAATGTCTGAAAAATAATATGACTGTGTCTGTGTTATCCTCAGAAGTCAAATTTAACTCAAGGTGTATTTTTCTTTAAAAGTTGGAATAATTCTAATAATTCAATTATTTTAACAGAACACGAAATACTTATATGAAAAGCATTATATGTTTCTTAACAATTAAGTAATTTAAATTCCGAAATGGTTTTGAAGCTTGCAAAACTTATTTTTTTAAATGGAACTTTTTTGTTTAGAAATAGTTATTAATAATTAGAGAGATACTTTTACAGCAAAAATAATTTAAGAAAAATGGCTAAAATACTGTTATTGTATTTATGTAGTGTGACTAGTTTCTCATTACTTATGCAACTTTATTACAATGCAACTTTTAATTATAAAGAACAGATTGAGCAGGATTTTTTTCTGAGATTGTTTTGGCTTAAAGTTGGGTTAATTAGATTAATATGATTCAATTAGACATTTGGACAAGAAAATACAGAGAAATATACTAAAAAAATATAACTGTATCATATGCCCCTCCTATTCTTTTTGGTCAATGGTCTCTGATGAAGTAAATAAGGCAATAACCCACTTTTGATAGCTGGGGGAATGTATATTGTTGGTAAATGGGAAATGTCCCTAGGGATGAGAGATACTGCATAGGGAAGGACGGACAAGAGGGCAAAAAGCCAGAGTTCCTTAATTGTCAGAGAAAGAAATTTAGGAAGGATTCACCTTATTGACCAGGTTATAAAAAGATAGCAGGAGATTCATACTTTTAGGCTTACAAGATTCTATTAAAAACGGAATTAGCCTATTTGATCATGTTTTCTATCTGGTTTATCTGGGAGGGCTGACAGTAACTCTGGTAGGTCATGCCTCATGTCTTAAAAGAGGAGTTGGTATTTCCACTTCAGATATAGACACCTTTCCTGGTCTTGCCTAACAACAACATTTGTATCAGACTTTGGTGTGTTTTTCTTCTCCTCCTCTTCCTCCTTTCTTTTTATTAGGCAATAACATAATAAAACTACTATAATGGGGAAACTGTGAGGTTTGAGAGTTCAGTTATGTTTTCCGATAGTTTTGATTTTCTCCTAAGCAGGCATACCAGTTGGTTGTGGTAAGAATGAGTGTCTAATGTGCATTCCCTTGAAAAGTTCCATAGGATGCAATCCTCTCATCTGTACTTTTCAATGTTTACATGAAACTCATGAGTTGAGATGAGAAATTATCAGTCTGCTGAGTACTCAGGTATATATTTCCAAACCAGGCCAGGTTGGACATGCTGTGAAGATTTTGATCTAGTGTCTAAAAGCTGTAGAAACCTGGATGGGATGAAACAGCCTGAAATGTAGCAAGACAGGGTCATTATTCATCCAGAAACTATTTCAATTCATGATTGAAGTCACCACTTAGGAAGACTGGAACCACTGTAAAACAATGCTCCAGACCTCTAATATACAGGAGGATAGCTTGGTTTGGGTGATGAAATAGGACCAGGAAAATATCTCCACATCCAAGTGCTGATAAAAGTTATCTACTAGAGACCAATGCCATTTTGGTTCCACATCCTGGTTTAAATTCTGACTGAAAAGGATCCATATGAACTGTACCCTCTTGATATCTCTGCAAATAGAGCCATACATCCAGAGATGGTATTCAGCCAGTTCTGATAGGTTCTGGAGAACCAGTAGCGATCATCTTGATTGATTCAGAGAACCAGCAAATACCACCTCTGATTGGCTGACACCGGCAAATACCACCTCTGATTGGCTGACAACATAGCCATGCCCATCAAGTCACGCCCACAGAACCAGTAGTAAAAAAAATTGAATATCACCACTGCATACATCATTCTCAACAGTATCTTTAAAAAGAAAAGTTGCAAATCAGGCATTAGATATCAATACTGTTAGTTCAGGGAAAACCCTTTCAAAAGGGTGTGTACCCTTTATTAAAAGATAACCAGGACAACACTCTCCAGGAAAGAGATACTGGCAACTTCCAGGATTTAATTATTTATACCTCCCTGACAACGCACAGCAACAAGAAAGGAGTTTAAACTCTGTTTGGTGAAGGTCATGACACAAACCCTTTATCTATTTCCTCAAACTCAGAAACCAGAAATATATTAAAGTGTAAGATTTGGCCCTAGTTCCTTTATCAAACTCTGGTAGCATGAAGATTTGGTGCAAGTGAATAAACTGATTAAGTGTTGAGTAAAATCATCACAGTGACAGTATGATTGAAGTTGCTAATCAGTCCTCCTTCAAAGGGAACAAGTAACTTTAAATAAGGTCACTGGATATCCTGCAATCTCAATGGATAATAAGAATATTTCCTTGCCCTTGTCACCACAGGATAGATGCAAATATGAGTTCTTATCCACGTGATGTGCTCCAGGTGTTGTTTTCCCCAGAAGCTTTTCTGTAAAGCAGGAAACAATCTGAAAAAAAGCTAAGAGGAAGATAGAGAAGCATTAAAGAATTCTATGCTGTAATGAGATATAAAAATAGCATGGAAAGTCCAAAGCAGCCCAAGCATTAAGGTTCTGTATTAAGATTGGGGATGGAGAATAGATTTAGGTACACCTGTCAGAAGACTATTGTCATTATCTTGCATGAAACAAATAAAGCAGACGCTAATAAAGCTGCAGTCTCCTCTGCCTGTGGATTGCTTTCAGACTCTACACATATTCATCAACTGAATGATGAATGAGAATTAGTGATCCCTGCAGTAAGTTCAATAAATTATTAAAGTTAGCTGATTATTAACATTCTGAGGTTGTAAGTGGAGGAAACTCTGATGATCTGAGAGACAAATGGAAAAGGCATAATAGATTATGGAAACAATGAACAGTTTAATGCATGACAATCTCTTTCTTAATTTAGCTTAAAGCAATGGTAGGACATCACAGAGAAAATGCTAATACTTGGATCATGAATCAAGGCTCCTAAGAACATATATAATTGATTTTAAATAATAGGAACAAGCATGGATCTCTTTTTAAGGAGATACCCTAGGGATTGTAACCTGCTTTCCAATAATGCAGCAAAAGGAGAAAGTAAACATTTTTTCAACCATCAAGTGCACAGTTAGGAAACAGCAGTGCCAGGCACAAGGACTTGACCTCTAAAATATGAGACAGAGGTTGTTGTTGTTGTTGTTTTAAAAAAAGCATTGTCTCAGATAACTAGCCCTCTCCCAAACCTAACTGATTATAAACATTAGAAGATGAAGAATCAACCCTCTCAAAGAGGTTAGATAAACAGAGACAAAGGGCGATGACTACAGCACAAAGAGGGATCAAAAAGAGTTTGTTTGTCAAAAAATAAAGAAGATCATGCTTATAAAAGAATCTAGAAAAGTATCAGGATTAAATAACAGTTCATTAAGTGGTAAACATAGGACCAAAACCAAAATAGAATAATACAATAAAAGAAGAATGGAATAGCATCAGCAGTGGAAAGAAAAACTAACTCCACAGTTAGTTAAATCTCTTTTTTCTCTGAAAGAGATAAATTCAAAAGCAGAGGAAGTAGCAGAACATTGAATATTCTGAACTTTAAAAGTGAGCGTGGTTACCAGTCCTTTCAGAGACACTGAATGGATGAAGCAGAGATTGGAGCAATCTTAACAACCAATATCAAACTTAAAACAACTTTAGCACTAAATATATGGTGTTTCACGCTAGAAATATTTTAAACTGTAATTATTTTCCACATCTTTACCTTTTAATCCAAGAGAAATAAATAAGCAGAATAGTATTAGGGGGAAAAGCCATCAGGAGTTTTTTACTCACAAAAAAGAGAAACAAAAAAAATGTATTCTGATTGCAGGATTCAAATACCAGAAAGTTGCTTAATTAACTGCTACACTCACAAAGACATGTTTTAATATGTGAACAATATCAGATATTGGTTTTGTATGAGAAATGATAATTCTTTCAGTTCAAATGATTAAATACCTTTTATTTTATGAACAATGAGAGATTTATTTGAAGGCTTTCGCAGGCTCTTAACATTAATCAGACCTATGAAAGAGAAAATGAAATAAGAGAAAGATAAAATTTATCTCAAAAGATAAAGCTTATCATTTTAAAGTAGTTAGGTATTTATCCACTTAACCTATTTAAAATTCTGAGAATAACTTGGTTATTGTATTCACATATTGCACTAACCTATACAGTGCTTGTATTGCTTTTTTACTTAATTTATTCTTCAAAAGCAGTCATTTGCTTTGTCTTAAAATTAAGTATTAATACAATTACCATGGCAGGCTTCATTGATGATGGTTAAAGAAATTATTGCTTAGTCTAGCCCATTTTGTAATACATTTGAGCCATTCTCTTCAATTAAGGAACAATCCAATGTATGTTTATCAAAATTCCAGTTAATCAAATAGTGTTGAGTTCCACATTATTTTTAGAATTTCTGCCATGGAAATTTTGACTTTATTTACATATATTACTTACAGTATAATTTTACCTAATTATTAATTAATAACTACTTTATTTTATGTTTGTATATATTTATTATATATACACACAATCATAAAAAACTTCACAACATAAAGTAAGAAATATTTTGTAAATATATTTTGTATAATGGATTAACATATATTTGTGAATTATGAAAAAATGGGTTGTTGTGAATAAGCCATTGATCAAGACTTAATATTAAGTGAAAATTCAGTTGGGTTTATATGTTGCAATTTTTTTCTCTTTAAATGACTTTATGATAGTTCGGAATTCTTTATCAAGCAAAATGCATATGAAACAAGTAGCGGTTTAATTTAAAATTATAATTGGAATGGATTATTTTGTGAATAACTTAATTTAAAATATTTCTGTATAGCTACATATTTCAACCTTAAAAGCACTTGACATTCTCTATTATACTGTACTAAGGGACAAGGGGAAAATACCAGGTGTCCTTGGTGCTCTCTGAGCTTGGATGTTTTCTTGACATTTCATTACCCAAACTAAGTAATATCATCAGTACTATTTGAGTAATGAAATGTCGGCAACATAACTATCACACTCAGAGATCATCAATAACTCATTTCCACTTTGAGTTACAAATATTCTCCTTCATTGGAAAAAACAATCAGCTCACACACACCCCAAAGCAATTCAAAGTTATGGAATTTTTTCAAGGCATGCATTTTGATCTGGAACCTTAAAACTTAAAACCTTAAAACTGATGTGATTATTTTCAGATTCCCAGATTATCTCTGGATCATTGAAATGTTGTACATGAAGTGTCATAAAAATATGAACTGCATGTTAACATTAGTATCTTTCATCCAATATAAGAACTTTAGGATATCCTTTACAACTAAAAGTATGAAAAATCAAGATGGATAAAATACTTTACATAACATACAATTCAATTGTGGGATTGGCATTGGCTGCCATTAGCTTAGGTAATAGCTAATTTAGAAAGTTTTAAAAGGTGATTAGAAAAATTCATGGAAGACTAGCTTTTGATGGTGGTTTTTGCCTCTTAAATCACATGCATCTTAATTTAAATCCTAGAGGAAGACACATAACACACTGCTGTCTGTGTTACCCAATGCAGCTGGTTTGGTCCAGTGGAATACCAAATGTTGGGATTAAATGATTCATTGGCCTAATTGACAATTGTCTTGGTATAATTGTGGTTTTTATTTCAAAAATTTTATTTATTTTAACACTTTAAAATATCATCAATTATCAGACTTCATTCACATGGGTTACAAGATATTAATTATTCAATAATTATTACATTCACATATTGGTATGATATTACAAATTTAACATATTCTAAATTCTTTGCTAATCCTCACTAATCTTAATATAATTAATAAACTATCTGTATACATTTCCCTCTTCATTCATTCTACTTCTTTAAATATATCCTCCAACCAATTGTAAAACACTTGTCATATTCTATAATATTCAGTATCTTCTTTTTCTTTAATCAGTTATCCTATTCACCTCTGCACACTCCAATATTTTTTAATTAGCATTTCCTCACTAGGTATTATTAATCCACTGCTGAGCAAATACAAACCTAGCTGCTGTCAACACATGAACCATCAAATATGTGTCTTCTTTACTATATGTTCTTGGTATTATTCCCAGTAGAAATATTTCAGGCTTCATTTCAATATATTGTAATGTCATTTTTTCTAACCATTCTCATATTTTCAGCCAATATTTTCTTGCTTCTTCACATGTCTACCACATATGATAATACGATCCCGGTTCTTGGTGACACTTCCAACATTTAGTAGATTTATTTTTAAACATTTTCGCCAATCTCACTGGGTCAAAGTGCCTTCTGTAAAACATTGGTGTGAGTTTGGATTTTGACTGGCCTTGGAGGGGATTCTCCATTATTTAGAATGTGAGAAACAAATGAATAAATGGCTAAAGCTTTTGATTTAAAATTAAAATGAATGAAAATTTCAGAAAAATGAGTGCATTCTAGGAAAGGAAGCATGATCTTGACACATGCCCTTGACACTACTGACTGTTTAACTCAGCAATGGTACATAGAATGCAAAAAAGGAGTAAGAAATAGCATGAGAAATAAATCATGAAATAAAAAAGGAAAAGGAACACCTAAAACTAGCTTATAATAATACCATTAACCTCTTCATAAGTATCATTAGATACTTATGAGCCATGGTAGTGCAGTGGTTAGAATGCAGTACTGCAGGCTTCTTCTCCTAACTGCTGGCTGCTAACAGTTTTGCAGTTCAAATCTCACCAGCTCAAGGTTGACTCAGCCTTCCATTCTTCTGAGGTCAGTAAAATGCAGACTCAGATTGTTGGGTCCAATATGCTGAACTCTGTAACTGCTTAGAGGGAATTGTAAAATGCTGTGAAGTGGTATATAAGTCAAAGTGCTGTTACAAACTATCTTACTCCCACAATGTCCATAAACCACTTTGTATATTGCCTTTTTTTCCTTTAGATGTCACACACCTTTCTTTGTGATGATTTTATCAGTTGCTTTCAACCATGTTTTTCCTTCTCTTTCTTATATTCTTGATCCGTTCACTCTTCAAAATACAAGTGAAACCTCTTTTTTTCTGATACATCAATATTTCAGTGTGTTTATTCTGCAATTCGATTCCCATTCTCTCTTTCTATATATCCAATCCAGTTTAACATATTGTATTTAGAATAGTCACTTATTATGATATTCAATTAATTATTGTTTAATACCCATTCCTACTTGAGCCTATTTATAACTCTGGTGGGATTTATTTCAACCTTCCAGGGTTGTGGCTTGAAATTCCAAAAAGCAATGGCAATCCACTTCTATGTTTAACAAGAAAACTATACAGATATGGACATGTAGTGATCCAAATTTAATCCTGATAGAAGGCAAACATTGAGCTTCAGAGTATTTAAGGTATATCAGAGGCAGGGACCTATGGAAAATGTTGAATTAGGGGCAAGAGAAATTAATGTAATTGTTTTCATCTCACCTACATTAATGCTAACCAATCCAGCCTAGGGAAAAGCTCTTTTATCAAATCAGAATGCAGTCCTAGTAAATAAATAATGCTATGTATCAATATCAATAAATGATGCAAAGGTAAAGATAAAGTAATATAACTCAGTTAATCAAACTATCAGCTTTTCCCATGTAATTTAACTTCTGAAATCTGATTTGTCCAATGTCTCTGTTGAATTCAGTCCTGCCAATTAAATTAGTAACCCTCGTGTCACTAATTACCAGAATTTTACAGAGGATGAACATTTCTAATTAGTTCTGTATTGCACATGCTTCCAATTCACAAACTCCTCCTGATGAATGGTGAACAGCTGTTACTGATAACACCAATGTGTTGCTCTTTTTTTTTTCATTTCAAATGGTATTCTTATGAATTTCTACATTTGGGTGAGATGAGAAGAAAAGAATCAAAAATCATTTGGGCGTGTTAATCTGAATCAAGAAAAATGGAAGAAAACAAAAATATCAGTAGGGGAAAAAATGGTCATTCAAGTCTATTGTATCTCTTACAGTTCAAAGATATATACTATTGTAGAGAAAAGACAAATAAATTGCAATTACTAATAATTATATTTATGGATTGTACGCATTATGGAATGAGATGTCCTAAGAAGGAGCAGTTGTGGCACAGTGGTTAGAATGTAGTATTGCAGCTGACTCTGAACACTGCCAGGAGTTTGGTTTAGTGTAGTAAACAATATAATCTTCTGTCTTCCATCCTTCTGAGGTTCAGTATAATGAGAACCCAGATTGTTGGGGGAAATATGCTGAATCTGCTTAGAGAGGGCTGTAAAGCACTGTGAAGTGGTATATAAGTCTAAGTGCTATTGCCAGAGCACCAAGCCCTCCACTGTTCAACCAGGAACTACATATAATCTCTTCTATAAATGGTGAAATCTAAAATGATGATGGAAACATATTTAGTGGCTGATTATATTGCCCAGAATTTAAATGTAGCTGTGTTTTAATTTCTAAAAGAAAAAAGCAACATCAACATGTGTTAACTTGTAAACACATCTCCAGATAACATAAATGTTACCTTTTCAGATTTCTCTTCCTTTGCTGGTTAACTAATGCCTGAATCAGTTTCACCCATTGCATTAACATCAGCAACATATATTTAAGAAATTGATAAATCACAGCATACAATTTTTATTGTGCTGCTTTGGCACATTTCCATTTCTTTTCTTAAACAATAGAGTTCTAGAAGAAACAAGGATGGTGAAACGATGATTTATTTATGTGGGGCTTAAGCACTGAAATTTGGAAGATTGATAGAGCACTAGAAAAAGATTCTTTATATGGCTAGTGTATTCATGGTGTAATTGGATGGCAAAAATGTCAGGTGATCAATATATTATACTGACTGGATTGTTGATAATGTTCCTTCGGTATATATTCTAAATCTAAACACAGTAAGGGATAATATAAAATATTTTTGGTGATAAGTTTAAAAGTTAGTATTCATCTGAAGAGTGATTAAAATCAAACTATAAAACTGGGAGGGATTTTATCACAAATATTTTCAATTAAAGTACAATGAGTTAAAGAACCAAGAGCTAAAGAGCTTAGATACTTGGGAAATCTATCAAATTTGCATAAGTATATAATTTTATATACTTTTACTTGTGCCACACTATCCAACAGATTGTTCAAGGGCACTCACAGATCCACCTTTAAATATTGTAATATTGAAATATAATTTCAATAGTCAGAAAGAATAAGTTTTGTTGCTATTAATAAAACAAAACATTGAGCAAGAATGTTATTCTTCTGATGAGTCCAGGTTTTTTATTTGCTTTGATTCCCTCAACTCAATCAGGACAGTTAAACAAGACTTTTGTTATTGATTTTGCATTACAGTATTTTTTGATGTACTTATTGTAGTTTAATTTAAAAAATAACATATTTCATGTATGCTGCCTTTAAAAATATCAAAACCAAATTATCTGTTCAAACATAAAAATAAAATAAAATTTAAGTATCTGATTTAATCACTGTTCACTAAATACAGGTTGTAGCTAATTCTAGGATTAGGATAATATCGACAGCAGTTTGTTATGCTTTTTTCTTGAATTTTTTGCTTTTCTTAGTTTTAACTCCTTCTCTTTTCTTGGCAATTCCACATTTTTTTCTGACATCCAGGTTACTTTCTTCTTTTCCTTGATCTTTGACAGTCTCTTTTCACATTCATCTTTAACAGCCCATTTATTTCACTCTACAGTTCCTCTGGCTCCTTATCAATCAGATTCAGGACTTCAAAGTGATTCCTAATACTCTCCTGGGAAATGGTGGTTAGATGTTCAAGAACATATGGTGGAAACTGGTTGGCTTTGTTCTTGCACTTTAGTTTGATTTGGAACTTGCATACCGACAGTTTTTGATCTGATCCAAAAACAGGTACAGACCATGTTTTTGCTGTTATAACTGAGTTCTTCCACATCTTTGCATCAATAAGGTAGTCAGACTGATTTCTGTGTAGTTCATCCTGTGAGATCCATGTATATAGCTGTCATTTTGGTAATTGGAAGATTTTACTAGCAATGAATAAATCATTTGAGTGGAAGAAATTGCTAACTTATTCTCTTGCTTCATTTCCATTTCCTAGCTCATAAAAGCCAAGTCTATTTTCCTCTTTAGTATTTCCAATTTTTGAATTCCCATCTCTTGCTTACATGTTCTGTTGATTTCAAATTAGCTTGACTATAATACTTATTAACCTTTCCTTCTTCTACAACAGTGGCTGAAGCATAATTATTTGCAAGTCCAATTGATCTTATTTGATTATTGACTACATTGCTATATCTTTTCTTGTTATATAACCCTGACTTTGGAAGCAACACTATTTCTTCTTGTTTTTTAAAAATCCAGTGTAGGAAACAATATGATCTTCTGCCTTTCCAATTCCAGTCCATTTTTATTTAGTAATGACTAAGATGTCAAGGTACTGTTGATTTATTTTGTCTTCCACTGTGTTGAGCTTTATTTTCATTTGATCTTAAAAAGAAACATAATTCTTTGATTCCTAAACTTAAAACATGCTGTAATAGGCATTGAATGAAAGACAAATAGGATAATATGTCTTAATTCAGGAGTGTACATTTTCTTCAGTTTGAAGGTCACATGAGATTTTATGTCAAGAGTGTTATCACCAAAGAGAAGGGAAGCAGTGCCTATTTTTCGAGGTTTGGGACAGCCACAAGATATGAAATATGTACTTTAAACATTTTCAAGTCCTAAATAACCAATCTTGCGGTCAACTTTCCCCAATTGCAAAAAAGCCACAGGACACTACTTGATATTCTGTACATGCAAATCTTAGTGCTCTCTTTTCAATGGTATACCAAACAATCCTGTAATAATTGGTCAAACCTTGAGTAACTAAACTATTGCATGCTCAGTAGAGAGAGGTAAAAACTGCACATGTTCAGTAGAAGGTTACTGCTTGTTCATTAAGACTGTCCCCTTTGTGCCCCCAAAAAGGTCCCCTACCTTTTGGTGATCCTGACAGTGCTGATCTTACTACATTTAGCTATTATCTGTCAAGTTTGAGATAGATTGGTGGAGAACTGCAAGTTTGTATAGAGCAAATACAAACAAACACTTCTCTCTTATAGATATTTAAATTCTTTTGATGAGCATGGCAAGATACTTGCTTAACAAGTTTTCCTTATAAGATGCAACCTATTTTTTGCTAGTACTTTTCTTGTAGGTAAATCAATCCATGGTTGAGAAAGTCAAATCCTTCTCAATGACACTATCTAAATATCCATTTGTTCTTCTCTAGAATATTGCTTTATCTTCTTCAGCCACATCCTTTCATTGGAACAACCCATACTCCCCAATTCTTTACCTTCATACCCAGGTATTCATAGACTTGCTGATTGCTTCAAGGTCTCTTCTTCCAATGCCATTAGTTTTCAACTGTATGATCAGGGCAGAGGAATAATCTGTAAAACTGAAGAAACCCAGTAGCCTGTCATTAACTCTTTAGTTTCTAATTTAAATTACCTTAAACCAGATACATCAAAAATGGATCCAAATCTATAGGAAAAAGAATTATTCACATCTTCAAGTCTGTTTGCACACAGGCAGAATTCAGAAATAGATGTTACAAGGAAAAAACAATATTGACACAGTCTTTCAAGATTTTATATTTTTCCTGTTGGGGAAAAATAGTATTAAAACAAAAGAACATCATAATGAAAATCATTTATCAGAAATGTACATAGGGAATTCATAGCTATGTTCCAGTTGCCCAGAACTATACCTACAGAGTGTTCTTATGTGGTTTGTATAGTTGATTTGTTATTTGCTAGCTGATTATATCCATTTCCTGTATATGTGAGCTCAGTGGACCATTGTTATACTTTATGAGTCATAAACATCAGGTTTAAAATATGAACATGCTGCATGCATTGCCAGAATACATTATGGAGACATTATATTTGATTTGTTCATTTTTCTACATCTATATTTTATTTGGCTACATAAATTTCCGCATATGAAAGAAAAATACTTAAGGTGCTATTATTTTAAGATTTTTAAATATATATATATACACTATATAAATGTAATCAGAAAATAAACTCAATTGAAAATTAACTAACATTGCAGCAGAGAATTAACACTAAAATGCTGCAAGTATAAATCCATATTTCACCATCCAGTAACTATAGGGTTCTCAATGGTACTCACAGTTCTATAAGGAATTAAGGATTGCTGTATAGAGAAGGGGGGGTGCTTAAAAATGGATTAAGGGTGATATGAGTGAAAACGTTCACATATTTAATGAGCAGGCTTTAGATTTCATGCTGAATGTTCCCTAAATTTGTTTGTGCCATTGTTCCATTCTGTGTTGATGCCAATAGACCTTGAAGAAAGTGCACATTGCAAGAGGATTTTATACACTGTCTAGACATTCTGTGTAATCTCCTTTATGCTTGTGGGATATTGTTGTATTTTATAACTTCTCTAGCATATTTGCTGGTCAAAATGCATTGTCTCCAGAAATATTAATTTTGTATTATTTCTAATTCACTGGCCCCCTGCTATCCGTTACATTTATGTCACCATTGGCGCTGCCTTCTTCCAATCGAGTGACAAATGGTGGCTTACGGACGTACCAGTTGCAATTACCTGTATCATCTCCAATGAACTATAAAACTGTGGTGGCCTGACTGCCTTAGCTTTAGTAACAATCACATTACTACAGATGAGGCATTGTAATATAACTCCTTTCCCTTGCCAATAGAGAGAAAGAGCCAACAGAAAAGATGCTAAATGCTTAGGCTTCTACTCCCGCCTTCGTGCCACCCATTAAAACACTTTGTAAGAAACAAAGGTTTGTGAACTGTTCACTTCCTTCTTTCTTTCCTTCCTTCCACCACTTTTTGCTATGTCACTTGGAAAAGTAGCTTCTTAGTGGACAGAAAATCATCCCTCCATGCACATAAATGCAATTCTTTCCCCTTAGACCTTCAGGTAGTGCTGACTAGCAACTATCAATGAGGTTGATGTAACTGTGACAGATGTCCTATTGATTATATTTAATTTTGCTGATCTAGCTGGCTGGATGGGTGTCCTCTCCTTTCTCCCTGCTAAACGCATCTATTCTTCAATTTTGTGCTTAGAGGAATCAGAAAGGAGCCTATCATTCTTCAGTCAATGCTCTGGGATAAAGTCTCTTCTACTACAACCTCCAAACAAGCTCAGTATCCATTTATATTTATTTATTTATTTATTTATTTATTTATTTATTTATTTATTTATTTATTTATTTATTTATTTATTTATT
>JANHGC010006102.1:52965-69916 GCA_027560395.1 Boaedon fuliginosus | reverse complement strand
CGCCGGGTTATCAGCTAGTGATCTGACAAGAAGAATCTTATACCAAAGGAAAAATTATGATGGCGAAAGAGTCTCAGAAAGGATCCTCCCTAATTTTCTGAAAAATAAAGGTGTGGTAGGGAAAGTTGCTTTCAGAAAGGTGCTTTTTTAACCATAACCTAAGAACAAAAGTGACATTACCAGTAGTAGCCATGTTTTTGATTTTTTTGGGTGTGTGTGTGTGTGTGTGTGATAAAGTCTGTCTGACCTCAAATAATCTCAAAAAGCTAAGTTCATGCTATACTTCATTACGAGCCACCAGGAAATCCAGGTTGTGAATTAAACTTGGATTTAAATATTCCAAAAGACAAGGATGAATCTTGAATGACTACCAAGAAAATGACATAAAATCCCAGAAGTTAAGGTCCAACTAAAATTAAACTTTTTGAGAGCAAAACATTTGAACCATGTTAGGCAGAATAATTCCATATCCCATTCTGTGTGTAATGTTCATGTTCTTTAAATAAAGCCTGTACTCGAAACTTTAGCAAGGATGATTAAAAATGATATCACAGGTATCAACTACAAAAGTATGTGTTTCTTTGGTTAAATGCTTAATTAATTATAGCAATAGCAATAGCAGTTAGACTTATATACCTCCCCATAGTGCTTTACAGCACTCTTTGAATGATTTCCAATGTCAGCATATTGCCCCTGACAAGTTGGTTCTCATTTTACTGACATCAAAAGGCTGGAAGGCTGAGTCAACTTCAAGCCCCATCAGGATAGAACTCCAGACTGTGGGCAGAATTAGTCTGCAATGCTACATTTTAATGCTGTGCTACTGGGGCTCTAGTTATGCCCTAATAAATAATCAGATTGTCCCTTGACAATGTCAAGGCTTTCCTTTTTAACATAGAGGTCAAAATTGAATTTTGATTTTTTTCAAAGGACTTTATTGTTTTAACTCTAATGTGACTCAGGGCCAATTCATACAAGTAGTCTTTGACTTATAAGTAAAGTGGGCACCAGAACTTCCATTGCTAAATGATTCAGTCATTAAGTGAGTCATATAGTGATTGTGTCCAATTTAAAAAAAAATTAGTGAATTCCCCATTGACTTTGTATTTTGGAAGCCAGCTAGAAGATCATAAATGGTTATCATGTGTTTCTGGGACACTACAGCCATCATAAATAAATAAATGCCGGATGCCAAGTGGTTGAATCACAATCATGAAACTGTAAAGATGTTGCAATGATTATAAGTGCAAGGACCAGTTGTAAGTCACTTTTTTCAGTCCCACTGTAACTTTGAATAGTTGCTATTCAACTATTGAATAATACATGCAACTTGTGAATTGAGGACTACCTATATTCAGGGCATATGTTTCAGCCTACACACCCTAATCCTAACCCAAATTCAGAAGTGCAGATGTGAGTTTATAAATCTGTAAGAAACATTCTTTAGAACCTGATGCATGGCCATTTCATGCTTATATGAGTATCTCTCATTTGCTTTCTATATTATTGTTTGCTGCAGAAAATACTTATTACAGAATCAAATTCCCTTATCAAAATGTAAATTGGCCTTCAGGGTCAAAACAAACATCACAGGTGTTTCTATAATTGCCCTAAATTTACAATAATACATCAGTTCCTTGGAGAAAGATCTATTTTTAGTTTAGACTAAAAATAATCGTACCTATTTCATGCATGTTCTTATTTTCAAAATTTTATTCTGAATACTCTGTGTGTTGATATTTGAACATGTAGATCAAGGATGTCAAACTGGCAGGCTGGATGCATCATGTGAAGGCCACGCCCAGCCCAGTGCTGCGAATGGGGAAAATGTCATGAAACATTACGTGATGGCAATGTGACATGGCGAGATTGACATGTGATATAAACTAACACAGTGTAACTTTTTTATTATTATTCATAATACCATTAATAAGTTCTATTATTAACACATAAATATTATTTCTCTATATGTTGGTGTTGGTATATACTAAACAGAAAAATTCTATTACGGTAAATTGCACATTAAGATGCACAATTAAAAGTTTCCTGCTGTTTTTCACTTTTCTAACGTCATCCTATAAAAAGGACATTTTTCATCAGAAAATTTAACTTCCAAATAATATGTGAAAGAAAAGCACAACAGTATACATACACAGGAATTAACTGGTCAGAGCATTAGAAAAACACGTTAACAAGTTAATAAAAATAAGTATTTTACCCATACAGTACTTTTCAACAAGCTTAAGGTGTTGTAATAATGGTAGGGAAATTCTGCCAGAACATGTAATCTACTTTCTTCATCGGATAAATCTCTCTTTCCCTGCATGCATCTTCTGATTATTTATTTTAGCTCCTGTCTTGCAGCAAAATTAAACTAGAATAAAGGATAAAATCTCAGTCTTGGTTTTATAATTAAATGAGATACTATTGAATATAGAGAGAAACCTAAATAAAGCTAAAGAAATAAGAAAGCAGGTGAAATTTGACTGATGCTACTCAACAGTCTGAAACTATATTTGCACTTACATTTTTAATGAAAGTTCATAAGAAAAGCCTTTTCAGGCTAAGGAGTTGTGACATTGTATGGCCCTGGGATCTCATCCCTTTCCATCTATGTGTGAAACCTCTTGTAACACCAGTTACAAAATCTGAATGCTGTTGCTATCCATGTTGTAAGCCGCCTAGAGTCCTTCGGGAATTGGGCGGCATTAAAATGTAATTAATTAATTAATTAATTTAAAAATGTTCTAGGCAGCTCTAGACTGTAACATTAATATTAGAGAAGATGCTAGATGCGAATATAAAGAGATTGGTCTGTAAATTTTTAAAAACAATTACTAGAAGTCAATGTGGACTTGCCAAGAGCCAGTCCTTCCAGACTTATTTTAGCTAATTTTTTACCTCAATCAATTATATAATGGACTATAGGGATGCTGTAGACATAATATATCTTCCTCTCAGCAAACCAATTGACTTTATAATATTCTGATTAGCAAGATAGTTAAGAATGACTTGTAGGCTATGACAATTAAATGGATACTTAATTAGTTTGACAGTCACGCTTAATGAATACTCATGAGAGAACTAAATGGTGTATCATAATGTTCATTTTTAGTAGAAATGTAACATTTCTGGAGATGCTGAAGTAATTTTTTTCTTTGTTTTCCATAAAAAAGTATAATTTTATGACACTGATTACATTTACTTTGGATGTACTTCATAGTTTGCACATTTTCTTGGGGCACTAATTCTTTTATGCTCTTTCTAGTGCTTTAAAATTTAATTAAGAGCAAATCCATCAAATTTTGGATTAAGAAATTAGGAACCAATAAACCCATAAACAAAAGAGACACCGAATTCTTCAGTGAAAATGGTGGTGATTGTTTTATTGTACTGCTTGTCTTTTGTGTACTGGAAATGTCGAGCACTGAATCACTAGATAAAAGTCTTCCTATGTATCACAAATTCATAGAGAAGATTTGGGGGGGAATAATCCTACCAATCTCACTTGCCCTGTTGTATGGATTAATCCAATGTAAAATATTTCGCTGGAGTTTTGTAATCCCTTTATTTTCCTGATTTTCTAATTTTTAAAGGGGGAAATCTCCTCCCTTCCCATTTTCTGGGTTTTTTTCTTTTTAGTCTTCATACCCTAGTCCTTTTTCTTCCACGTTTCAATATTATGTTATGACTTGGATGATTTGGTGGAGTTTGAATCAATAGAATTATAATTTCCACATGAGGACAAGTTAATAGTTCCACTTTATTCTATATTGGTCAGACCCCCTTCAAGTACTTTGTGCAGTAGCGCTACGTTTTAAAAAGAGGTTCAAAAAAACTGGAAGAGATTCAGATAAGAGTAACAATGGTGTTCATAGCACTACTGGAATACAGGACTTAATTTTTATTGCCATTATTTATTTTGCAAGTTTCCAGTTTAGATGTATGTAGAAAGAAGCGGAATAATGTTTTAGTTCTTTCACAGTAGAATACCAAGTTCTGTGTTCCTGCAGAATGTTTGTCTTCTTCTTACCTCCATGTGAATATTTGCTGGAAAGGATGGTGAATTTTCTGGGGATTCAAATAAATATTCCATGTGAATTCTGTACCAATTAAGAACAACCAGTGTGATGGTGTAGAAAAGACACTTGAGACGGATTTCTGTTTGTTGAACCATTTCATGTAATTCTGTCTTCAGAGAAATTCTTGGCAGTCTCACTATATCAGTTCCTTGATAAAACACATGCTTTGTGTGTTCCATACAGATGACTGGATTGCTTTTCATTATTATTTTGTTGGACAGTGGAACTGATAAACTTTCACAAGTGAAAGCACCCAGTGAATTAAAGTAGCTCTTACAATTATATTCCATAATATGATACATTAGTATACTTTCATAGGGCACTGTTGTTTCAATCCTCTTCCTTTTGTGTTTCATATATCCTATGAAGATCTAGTTTTTGGACCAAAACTATTAAACAAGCTACTTAATCCAGGTTTCTTTTCTTTCTAATGTAGTTGGAACATTCTCTACCACTTCTACAGTTATTATATTTTATGTTATATATGTTAAATCTGGGCTATTCTGTAGCAGATGTTTGTCTGTTTGAATTCTAAAGTTCCAGAGCGCTCTAGCTTCCTCATTTTCAATTACTTTGCCTATTTTGTAATCACACTACTTCTTGTTCACAGACAAATGGTATTTCATACAGATATTCCAATATACCATTGTTGGTATTTTGTTATGCTATTGTTTATGATCAGTCTGTGTGACGTTCTTCTAGCAGCTAACTGGTTGTCCACTGTCTTACCAGTTTCTTTGCTGAGGTAGCATTTGTGGCCTATAACCATCTTCTGGCTTTCTATGCATTTGTTCTTAAGTCTTGGTCTTGCGCAACTCTTGTCCCTCTGTCCTTCCTTCAACTTTCCTGCTTTTAGCCATTCTCAGGTTTTGTTGTTACCTGCTTTGCCTGTGTTTTTTTTAATGGCCTGGCCATGTATTACTTTGACTGTATACTATATACAGATGTTATATACACTATATATACTATATAGTGTTGAGCAGCAATTCTATTTCAGATGTTGTCTTTCTATTTGTTTTGCACTGTCCATGAAAAGCAGGTGGGATAGCCTGGCACATGTTTTTGATATTAGCCATGGCCTGACTTGTTTAGTATTGTTGACAAGAACAATGCAATGAAAAACAGTAATAGTGGTAGTGAGTCTTCTGAAAAGATTACTCTCTTGATATTGAACTCTCCCGGTCTGTTACCTTTGACTAGCAACTGTGTCTTCCATTGTACCATTGATCTCTTCACAAACCTCTGAAGTTTCTACTGACTCCTTTATTTCTAGGCACCTGATTATCCAGCCATGTGGCCGGGAATTAAAAGTTTTCTTGCAATCAATCCAAGTGCCATTCAACATTGGTCTTCCTTCTGTTGCAGCTTTCCAAAATCATATTGTCAAATAGGAGATTATCTTTTATTCCTTCGTTGTTTTGGCAGTTTCCTTTCTACTTAGTTATTAGTAAGCAGCAATTGACTTGTATTTGCCTGGTGTTGACTCTTTTGTTGGATTTTTCATTATCAGGTAGGTTTCTACTATTTCTAATATTGTTATAAGTTCTTCCATTTCAGCTTTAAAATTTAATCTACCCCCTTTATCCAAGCTGCATTTTTGTCATATTTCTTTGGGTTGTTCCATAGCTAAGCTCAGAACTGAACTATTTCTTCTTTGTCAGGTGTGGACTGATTCACTGCAATCTCTCTCTACTGATGGATTAGTAGATTTCTGATTCAAACTGAAACTGGAGACTCAACATCCAAGCATCATATCTGCTGATTTTCTTGGCTATAGCTCTTATTTGCTGTTATTATTTCCAGTGCTTCCTTAAACTTTGTGTCTAGGCAATATTTCTTGATCAGATATTCTTTGGTCTTCATGTTCTTCAGCTTCTTTTTCTTTCTTATCTAGCTTGCTTGCATCTGATTGCAGCATACTTATCTTATATTTCAGCCTGACCTACCATATTGGTGTTGCACTGTTTCGCTTTTTTTTTTCTTGTTTGTTGACCTTGTAGTCAGCTATAACTGCAGCCATGGTGCTCATTAACTGGTTTCTTTCTTGCAGTAATGTGGTGCTTATATTTAATACTAGCTGATTACCTGGCCTTGCTTGGGTTGTTTTTTTTTTTTAAAGAAGAAATATATTTGTGCTCCAGCATTTGTGGGCCTTCTGAAGCCCCTGGCACCCCCTCCCATATCTTTGCAGGCCTTCTGAACCCCCCGCTGCCCCCACCCACATCTCTGGCAAGGCCAGCTCTAGGGCAAGGCCAGTTCTGGGGCAAGGCCAGCTCTGAGGAAAAGCATCTGGGGCTTGACAGTAACACTGGGCCACAGACATTTGCAGGTCTTTTTAAGCCCCCCCCCTCCCACTCCCACATCTCCATTGGCGCTTGAGCAACACAGACGCAGCATTTGCAGGCCTTCTGAAGCCCCTGGTGTCCCAGCCAGCCAGCTCTGGGGCAAGGCTGGGTCCGGGGCAAGGCCAGCCCTAAGGAAAGGCAGCTGGGGCTTGACAACGGTGCTGGGCCGCAGCCATTTGCGGGCCTTCTGAAGCCCCCGGCGACTTCTCCCACATCATTTGCAGGCCTTCTTAAGCCCCCGCCACCCCCTCCAATATGTTGCAGGTCACCTTACTTGACGGGGTGGGCTTCTCTGAGCACCGTTTGAAAATATGGTGCCTCAGTTTGAATATGGAGCCTGAAAACTGCACATGCTCAGTAGAGTGTTGCTACTTGTTCGTTAAGAATCTCCTCTTTTCCCACTTTTTGGGAGGGCAAAAAGGGCCCCTATGCTTTGGTGACCCTGACAGTGCTGATCTTACTATGCTAAGCTATCTATCTGCCAAGTTTGAGCTAGATTGGTTCAGGACTGCAAGTTTGTATAGAGCAAACACACATTCCCACCCCACTTTTCTTTTATAGATATAGATAAACACATCTTCTGTAGGTGAAGTGGCAAAAGATTTGGCTGTCTACCTGATGCATTACTGTACAAAATGAAAACTTCCCTTTCAGTCAAGACAAGGTTGTCTACTAGCTGGCTTCACCTAACATGTTAAACCAAAAGCTAACAAACTATGCTCTATGATATGTGGAATCCGAACAGATTCATATAAAAAACCAGAAAATTATATCATGTTCAATTAAAAAAATAGCACTGAGATTACACACAAAGTATTGTAGCATATCCTTTCACCCAAGTATCAGAAAAAGGCAGCTTTTCTTTAATTGATTATTTAGGATTTTAATTGGCTAATGAAAAGCACAAAAATCTCTGAACTTTATGGCACTTTAGCAAACAGATTTGTTCAAATGTGATTGAAAGTCCAGCAATCCTTGATAGTACGAACATTTCAAGTTTAAAAATCAGATCCAGAGGAACAAATTTGGATGTCTGTTACCAGAAAAATCTTCTCTTACTGAATCAGTTCATGGTGTGAGCTGCTGTACTCATGACAACAGCAACAAGCAAGGATACAAATTTCAATAAAGAAACCCTTACTGGTAGCACCACACAGCTGCTCTTTAATTCTTCATCTGGCTTCTGGTAACAGAGGCTGTACAGGAAGCAAATCAGAAGTTGGATTCAATAAAACATGATTTTCCTATAAAGGGGATGTGGTAGCTTGTCATCTTTAAGATTTGTATTCATATGTTAAAATTCTGAGAGCGTATTCCATGAAATCTAAGAAGTTATTTGTCTCATTTTACAAAAAAATAGAGACACAACCTGTATAATGTAGGTTCCTGCCCTAAGTCTTGAATAAAGTTTTGCCTAGGTATTGAGAAATAAGTGGTTTCAACTATGAGTGATTGATAAATCATATTGTTAAGTATTGCTAGGCTACAATTTCTAACAACTTCAACCAGCATGCATGGTGGAAAATCATGGTAGGAATTGTTCTTTAATTTCTATCTAGAGTCACAAATTCCTTATTTCAATGGTTAAGTGTAGCTGTTTGCCATATAATTCACCTTTCAGTTTTCAAGATGACAATCCGTTTAATTAGCCCAATCCATTTAAACTGAAATTTTGCCTGAAAGCTATACACATTGCAAATGTTTTGTTTCAGCAGTTTAATTATTATTTTAAAGGTCAGGTTTTGGGACTAAATATTCCAGGTTTGAGAATTAAATGCTTTAGATTTAGACTCAATAACATCTAATTAGCCAGAATGGTGGCTAAATGTTTATAGCAGAAGAGATTAATAGGTATAATATTAGCAGAATAAAATTAAAATTATGCAGTTTTTTGTCTTTAAAATCTTTAGATTGCTGGAACTAATTTTTACTCGAACAGCATTTACAAGTTGGTGATCCATAAGATAGGGATTGATCAACTAAATATTTAATTCTCACTTCGTCGGATTTATATCTTGTCTATGGAATTCACTCCAGAAGAGTTTTCAGTTCCTGCTGAATTCTGTTTTGAATTTCTTTTTGGGTGAAATTGGTTTTTTGTTTTCTTGTTTGTTGTTTGTTGTTTTGTTAAGATGGTGACAGCGGCTGTATATGTTTGTACATGGTGCTCTGAAGTGTTGTCCACAGAGTGCTTTGGAAAGTTTGGAATATAGAGATTGGTATGTGGAAGTGCAGGAGTGTTTAGTGAAAGGCAAGAGGAGACATGCATGATAAGCTAACTGAGAAGCTGGAGATTTGTTGGAGAAATAGAGAGGTGAAGAAGCAGAAAAGTTGAGAGCTTGACGAGCGGAGAGATCAAAAGGGGGCAGCTGGAAGGTGAGATGGAGGAGAGGAGGCAGATGATTTATGACTGTGTGGCTTCCCTGGACTTCCCCTAGACTCTCCTGAACTCCCCCTAGATTCCCCTGGATATCATTTAACAGTCTTCTATGTGCAGTAATCAGCTGGAGCTAAACCCTGGTCTGAAAGCCCAAGAGCCGGCAGCTGTAGCTCTGAATGATGATGTAGACCTTATGAGGGAGGCAGAGCTGACAGAAGAAACAAGTTTCCTTGGTCTTTGTCGGCAGCTGGGCCTACTCATGTGGTCACTAATGCTGTGGAGTGTGGCAGGCTGCCATTGGAATTTTTTGAGGTTTAACTGGTGAGTGGGAGCTTGGAACTGTGTGAACACCAGGAGACATTGTAGGACTGCACATCTGCAATATCTAATGCAGCTTAGCAGCCTTTCAGGCTATTCCCCGGACTACTTTTTGCAATATTCTGAATGTTCTGTAATCGGGCCTGGGAAGGCTGTTTGGGGAATTTTGGGGCTGGAAGAGAAAGTTGGGTGAGAGGCAAGTGTGTTGGTCCCCTGGGTGAGAGCTGGGGGAGGAGTGGCTCCGTTTGGTGGGTGAGAGCGACTGGGCAGGGTGCTGGCTTGGGGAATCTAGAGCGGGATAGAGTCCATTAAATGGCTTGTGTGATGTGTTGTCACCAGGGTAGGGAGTTATTATTATATTAATTTATTATTTGATTATTTTTATTATTTTTATTTTTCTATAAGGTTTTTATATTCCTGTAAGCTGCTTTTGAGTCACCATGTGCGAATAGGCGGCAATATAAATTTCCTAAATAAATAAGGAAGTACGGAGTATTAATTTTAAGGCCTAATGAGATTTAAGGGTTGAAGCAGATTGAGAAAACACCTCTTTCTATTTGATTCTCAACCCTACCCCATTCAACTGAGATTGTCTGAGAAAATTTTTGTCTACCTTTGACACATGAGTGACCTAGAGTCAAGCCTTCTCTGGGTCTGCCCCAGTTCTTTGGAATGTACTCACATCTGAGTTTTGGTATAAGTTTTGTTCTGTGTATATAGCATTCAAAAATACTTTTCAAAGCACATTAAAGAACCATATTCATTTTCTATAATTCATCGTAGCATAATTCCTCACCTGTCTAACATCTTGTGAGTTCACATCCGGATGTTTCCATCCTGGTATGGCAAGACCCAACAACACAAACACTGCAAACACCAAAATCAGCATTCCCAGAATGTTGGCAAACCAAGCCTCCGCAGGAAGTTTGGAATACGGTATTGTTGAATTTTTTCTAAGAAGATAGACAAAATGTTTGATGAAAACTAATTCAATTCACAGATTTCTGCAAAGATCCAAAAAGAAGTGAATGCTTGGAATGCATTAATAAACTTTTTAGGCCATAGGTTCTTCTGTAATCTGGAGCTTTATCTACCAGTTTTTTTGCTCTTGCAGGCTTCCAAATATTTACTATTGACATCATAATACAAAAGACAGGGATTCTTATGGTATTAATTTCCAGCAGATCTCCATACATTAGTTCCCTATTTTACTTGCTATGTTGGAAAAACTAAATATACAAAGGCTGCAAATATTTCTATACTATCTTTCCTGATCCCTGGGTCACCAAGAGGTATTAAACCTCCCTTTCTGAAACTTTTAAAAATGGAAGGCGCAAAATTGGAGGAAACTGAGGTAGATACTTCAAGAAAAAATACTTGCCACAAGGAACTCATTCCTAAGGGCATCGCTGTAGCTGGATTCTGGGTGCCTGATAAGTCTTTAGGAACACCCCCCTTTATATCTAGAAGTATTTTTGTTACTGTCAAAATCCATAAAAATTTTAGTCTAGGTCAGCTTAAGTTTTCTTTCCTTTTTTCTAGATTGAAACTGATAAGCCATATCATTAACTTTTTATAGAGATTACTTGTTACCTCAGAATCAAAAGACAAAACACAAAGACCCATTTCACTATGTCCTGATCAACCCATAACCAAATTCCATTACTCACAATCTCATGAATAACTTTTCATTAATGCCTGAGATGCAGGATGCAGTAGACAAACCAAGGATAACAGAACCAAAGAAAACATGGACAGGTTTGTAGAGGGCTCGGAACCAGGTGGGCGTCCAAGGCAACAAAAAAGAAGCAAACCCCACTAACCACTGGAAAGTAGAGACATAAATTAGAAGTCTTACATTATAGTACCTGAATTATACCTGAGCCTATACAAATTTACTTGTACATGATTAGCAATGCCAGTCTGATAACATAGCCAGCAGAAGTTCTTTTTTCCTCTCATCTCTTAAATATTTTAAAAAACAATTAGATCTTAAAGCACATATGGACAGAACATTTATGAAAATATGATTGTTGTATGTGATTCCATGTCTCACAATACAATATGTGTTCAGTAGGCAACACATTATATGTTTCTTTAGGTAACACATGATTCAAATGCATAATTCTTTGGTTTAATGTCAAAAGAGATGGTTACTTGCCCAGTAGGAGAAAAGTAATCTCTCTTGTTTATAGAATTAATTTCTGGTGACAAACTGAGAACACATAAGATATGTAAAAGTACCATCAAACCTTTTTTCAGAAAAAGCTTAGCACTATTTGATTACATATTAAAAGATAAACTATTCACATCTCCGCCTAACTGGCTTTCCCTCAGAGTCCTAGAAGCTGTCTTATACTAAACCAGAGCATTGATTTTTCTCACCCACTACTATCAACATTGACTAGCAATAAGTCTCCAGAGTTTCAGGCAGGATTTCTTAATCCTTTCTGAAATATATATTTGTTTTCGTAGATATTCACGGGTGTAGGTATGTAAGTCTTGGTGTAACCGGGTCTTTTCCTGTGTAGGCTTGAGAATATCAACGCATATATATATTTGACATAAATCAGTCTATCGATATGCTGTTACCTACCTGGCATGAAAAAAGTAGCACAGCAGAGAGTCCAAGCCAGCTGTGTAGGGAGTACATGTTGGGGATCTTCTGCACATTGTGAAACTTGAAAACAGCCTCCAATCCCAGAATGGCAGAGATAAATGCTATCAAAGAAAGTGTTGCATGCAGCACCTTCCAAGGGAACTTGGAACCCACCTGGGAAAGGGGCAAACGGTACACCAGTGCTGCTGCAAGGGGAAAAGGGGGAAACCATCGGAGTCAGATGAATCGCTTTGGCAGTATCGCCACTTACACGCCAAAAGGAGAGGAAAAGGATAAACTTTTTACTTTCACTTACCTATACCATATAAGACCATCATGCCTGTCACCATGAGAACTGGGTGCCAATTAAACATCTTACGAGAACCATCCCAGGCAAAGCCGCCAAGCCAGTGCTGACTCCAATGTATTGTAAGCCCCAAACACAAGATGCTCAGATTTCCCACAAGGATTGAATATGGTAAAAATGGGATTTTAGGCATCTCAATGCTACTTGGAAGCACACCTGAGAAAATAAAGCAGGATACCAGAAACTGAACAAACAGTTCAGGTTATTGATAAGAAATTAAATTCCAAATCTCCTCTGTCAGCTTTCTAGTCTTCTTAGCCAATGTTGCCTTCACCCAACTCCAAATGTCATTGCTTTCCGCTGTACGGCATATGCACTTCAATTTTACTATTTTTATCATTATCACCCAAGGAGGAGGAGCTAGAAAGAAAGGGCTAGAGAAAATATTTTAATGTATTTACTCATTAAAATTCATTGTTCAGAAGACAGTCTCTACTATCTCTCTGAGCTGATTCAAGCAGATCATATCCTACCTGGGTGGCAATATGTACAAAGCTCAATCAGTTTAATTAATAGGATTATTGTCTTTTTTAAGTCCAGAAATGCTATGTACTCATATCACTAAATATAGTTTCTAGGGGAACTGATGAGTTTATTGTACAAAGGAGGGGGGGAAAGCCCTCTATAGATATTGCACCTGCAACCGCTGCTTCTTGAGAAAGGCAACAGTCATGACTTCACTTCTGCTTTTCAAGCAGAAGTTGAGGCTGAATAAATAGCAAAAAATCCCCATTAATAGTTCATGATGATGACCGAAACTTCACTCTTCACAACACACAAGTACCTTTATAGATGGAGAAAGGAAATGGATGTGCTTGCTCTTTTTGAATATTTTCTTTAAATATAGTACTTTCTCCCAAATTGCCAGAGAACTTCAATACTTTTTCTAAAAATTGAAAGTTGTATTGAAATTTGTATTTATAATGTTTGTGGTATCTATACATATATGCATACAACCAAATATATTAGCATCTGCATCAAAGTCAGCGAGTATAATACTGAAAGCTTTAATCAGAATAAAAGCTATTTATGTGTGCCTTGTATAACAATGAATTTAGGTAGCAAAATTCTAATGCAGCCAAATTAATCTGGCTCGGCTCTTACACACATTCTAGTTTACGTTTACTGCCTCTCTTTTCCTAATAGAATTGTAGATTAATTGAATTGGAAGGAACCACAATAATGCTATAGCCCAGCCCCCTGCAACATGCAAAAACACAAACCAAATGTGAGAGGTGGCTGTCCAGCCTTTTTTTTTTTTTCTGGAGAGAAAAAAACCCCAGAGTTGAGAATCTGAAACTATCATATGCTTCTGTGCTATATAGATTTACTGTCAAGAATTTGTCCTGGTTTTTTTTTAAACAAAATCTAAGTAGCTGCAACTCAATTAATTACTTCTGGTTCTAGTTTCTTGGCAATAGAAGACTTGTCAACCATATTCTGAATAAAATCTTTTTATATACCTGTGGAGGGCATAGAGAATGGTCTTGAAATAGAGAAAGAAGAGTGGCTACCAAGTCAATGGTCAAATAAGAGGGGTTTGAGCCTGGATCAAGAAAATAATATGAATAAACATCTCAGACAGGCCCCTCCCTGGTTCATCCAAAGATAAAATGAGGAAGAGGGGGAGTACATTCAGACTGGCAAGATTCTGTTACTATAACTGCTACAATAAAAATAGTGATGACCTCGGTTTCCCAGCCTGGTTTACATTGTAGGACTGACAATACCTAAAAACACTTTTTAAAATATTCCTTCTGTCTTCTCTGCATTTGACAGTCTTTCAACAGATGTTTGGGGAGTTGAAACCTCCCTCCCTGAAACCCTTCCACGGTTTTGTAAGATTTTGATTATTTGCCAATAACCAATAAATCTTTATTTCAATGTATATGGCCACCCATCTCAACAAAGCTAATACATGGTGGTGGCACAGTGGTAAGAATGCCATACTGCAGGACTAACTCACTGCTCACTCTAGGAGTTTGATTCTGACAGCCTTCCATCCTTCTGAGGTCAGTAAAATGAGGACCCAGATTTTTGGGGACAATAGGTTGACTCTGTAAACCACTTAGGGAGGGCTGTAAAGCAGTGTGAAGCTGTATATAAGTCTAAATGCTATTGCTATACATCACAGGTGTCACGTCACGTGACATCATGTGACATAACTTTGTTGACTTTGCAGAGTCCGGGTGGGTGTGATGCATCTGGCCTGCAAGCTGCCAGTTTGACACCCCTGCTATACGTAATTGACAGCCATGGTTAAAAAATCAAAATAACCAGCAAACAAATCATCAGTCATTGCACAGGCTTTACCATACATCCAGAACTCCAAGCTCAGTATCACAAACATGTCTTTAAGGCCTTACAGAAGACGAGCAGGGTCAGGGCTAATCTGATCTCACAGGCAAGGCTCTACCTCTTCTGAATAGTTTGGACCCAACATGCAAGCTATTCTTTCTGTTAGCTTGCCAGATACTGTTTATGCTCAGGCTATTACCAATCCAATTGATCTACATAAAGTTAATATACAACTAATTAAGTTAATTCTTGACTATATAATGCTATACCATGTCCATTCTTGTACTGCCTGTTCCTCTAAAACAAAGTATACTTATCAAGATCAAAGTTCCACTGATTGGATTCATTCCACCGTTTCTGTAATCCGTATTATACCATACTTGTCTTTCTGCCTCATAATCCAGATCATCGGTTTTTACCCATACATTGTCATTAGCATGGAGCAGACTTGAACAATTTGCAGCCCACTAAACTGCTTTGTGCCAGTGTTTGTGGAAAAACAGCCCATCTACTGCTGCCAAACAAAGCTTCCACTAAGATTTTTGCAATAAATTCCAGCCCAAAAGACACTGCCAAGTACCTCTGGGCCTTACATTCATTGCTAGCTGCATCACTGCCACAGTGCTGCCAGCTGTTCCTTGGCCTACAGTTATTTTAAAAGTATTAATCTGCCGCTTTTGACTTCCAAGAGTTCTGTAGACCTGGTATAGGGACATTTCAGATAATTGGGATGGCTTCCCTGTGCTTCCTTCATGTCTACCTTGCTTTGTAAAACTGGCAATTCCCAAATTATTTCACTTTGTTACTGTATTCACTCCATTTACTTGGCAATTGTTTATGTATCAGTGATTTACTATTTCCACTCCCTCTAGTTTCTAACAGCCTGCTAGCTAGATTAGCTCTCCATCATCCAAAAATGTACTTTCTCACTTTAATGAGATGAACGAGTTACGCAAAAGATCATTCACTCCAAACATATGTTGTTTGCACCAATGTTGTGAACAAGTTTTTTTTTCCAGTTCCTGGACTTTTTGTCTTCAAAAAGGAGGTTTTTTTATGATACCATCGTCTTAAACCCAAGATCCTTTACCCTTCACCCAAAACTGTGAAGTCACTCTTAATATGCTGGAGATTATGCTTTGCAACATAATTTGTTTCCCCATGGTTGAACACAAAGTGTCTGTGATTAGCAGCTTACATGAATCCTATCAGTCTTTTCATCACATTTCATATTTGGACATGAGGGAGACATTATACATGACAAGATGAAATATTTAGATAATAAATGGAAGCTGCAGAAAGTATCATCTGAAATAATGGTCTTTGTTTTCTTCTTGAGTTGTGACAGGTGACTGTCACTTGGATCCAGTGACACAGGTTTCTGCTCTGGAATTCTTTTTTAGCTGACTTACGCATATAAGAATTTCTTTGAAGGCTAGAGGTTAAAATTGGATGTCAAAGTTTAGAGAATGAAAAGAGCTTTGTGATTGTTTTGTTCTGATAATAATTTGTCAGGTGTTTTTATTTCCATCAATTGGGTAAATTATAAACTTCACATTGCTCTCCTACTTGCAGCATTCACACTGCTATTCAATAAGTTCTCATTTGGGACAAAGATGATATAGGCATATTATTCTGGCCTGCTATAAGTACACATTGCTTTCAGAAACTTTACAGGAAGATACTGAATCATTTTGGCTTCTAGAAAAAAGGAAACTATGGCACATCTGTTGCAGATGTCTACCAGGAATATATTTTGGGCATTATGTCACCTAAATACCAGTTCTGTGTTGAAATAAAGAAAAAAAAGCACATAGATATTGGAATATGGACTATGACTACCAGCTCGAGTAAGTCAGATAAAATCCAATTCTGAATGTGTAACTTCTAGTCTCTTCCCAGAATCAACCAGGAATATTTAACTGTGATCATAAAACTAATGTTATTTTTAATTATGTATCCACTTAGGTATACAAACTCACAAAAGCACTATAGTTGGAAAGTAGATATGGAAAGAAAAGCTAAAATACGTGTTTTATATCATAATCTGTCCATGTCAACAGAAAGAATGCTGCTTTGCAACAGCAAAATTAACAGTTAGATATTGCACTTCCTTTTTTGACTAATGGCACAATATGTAACACTAAAGGCTAAGATTTCAAAGCTGGGCTTTATTAAAGGGCTACAAATTTTAGGGTGTTCCTGCTCTATATTGCACAAATACCGATCTTATTGAGTAAACAATAAAATGCGTCGCAGTGCTACATTTTGAGAAAAATGCATAGCCATTTTTGAGATTCTAGCCTAAAGAACATTAACTATGTTGGTAAAAGCTAGAAAAATTACCCACACAAGAACATACAGATTACCAATTGTATGCAGCATGGTCTTTAAATGAGGGATCACACGACTGTACCTGATCCCAGTTGACCCCCCTCTTCTTTGTGGCAGCCCCTCAAATATTGGAAGATTGCGATCATGTCACCCTTCTTTTCTCTAGACCAGTGTTTCCCAACGTCAGCCATTTTAAGATGGGTGGACTTCAACTCCCAGAAGTCCCCA
>JANHGC010006102.1:38312-52865 GCA_027560395.1 Boaedon fuliginosus | reverse complement strand
TACAAAAAAAAAAAAAAAAAAAAAAGCAGCAGCAGCAGCATCTTGAGGAAAATATCAGTAGCAGAACATGTAATGCTCCTTTACAAGAATGAGCATGTGGTTGACTGACAGTCACAATGATTGCCGATATTAAAGGGTATTACTCCCTTCAGTCCAATTACAACGAAAATGCACGCCACTCTCATACCTCGCTTCCGCCTAAGTCGCAGAGACAGTCGGGAAAAGTAGTTCCAGTCCTCAACAGCCCCTTCAACACGGTCTTCCCCGCTCATTGCGGACGAAGAACTTAAGCCCCCCTGTTCGCACTTAGAGTGAAAACCCCGCCCAATGAAGATTTCCCGACTTCTCTGGATGTCTGGGAAATGTAGTTTTCTTATCTACACGTGCGGTTTGGCGCAAATTTGTGGGAGATTTAAATTATTCCGTCTTCCCCCCCCCGCATCTCCGTTTATTTTTGTCTTTAGTACTTTTTTATTGTTCTCTCACATACACACAGACCTTCCACATTACAGAAGATATAATGTGGCTGGTTTCTTTTGCGTTATGAAAAATAGTACTGATCTTTAGTATTAGAAGTGCACTACATTTACACGACTGCATTGTTATTATTAAACTTGTGCATCCCCCGAATTTCCAACTGCTCCAGATGGCTTACAATTGTTGCTGTGTTGAAATTACAATAAAATCAACAAAACGTAAACCAAGATAAAAAATGGTAAACCTATGGAAGACTATTTGCATTGGCCAAATATTATTTTCAGTATCCTCTGTGAGAAAACGATCCTATATGATCGCTAGGAGTCGAAAATGATTGGGTGGTACGTGAACAAAGCTAACGTTCAATGGGAACGCTAAATGAAATTCCTATTCCATAGAGCCCGTTGCTTTGCTTAAGGATGGAGAAAAAGCGGGGAGTTCGTGCCACGACGTAGCACCAGCAGCACCACCCTCCTTGGGCTGCTTGAGGATGGAGGCGATGGTTTGGTAGGGAAGCATCCAACCATCCCGAAGTTACTCCTCGGCTTCGGCCTCTAGGCATCTATGATCTCTACGGCCCCGGCTGCACTTCCGGGCCTGTTGGCTCCGGCGCCTCCTCCGAGCCGCTGCGCTATCGCCATGGGGACCGATTGTGGCGGCGCGAAGTAACTGTCCTGCACCGTTTGCTCTTCGTCGGGCGCTGCCCCGGCGCAGCGACTGCGCTTCCTCCGGTTTCTCGTGTCTTAACACAACGCGGAGCTGGGTCCGATTCCCGAGAAGGTGTAAACTCGACTCCTAGGAGAGATCCTGTAGCCTCCGGTTGAAAGGGGCTTGTGTAACACAGGTAAGTCCTGCATTTAGTGAAGTCCTGTATCTTAGAAGTGGGCGTTTCTCCGCTTTCCCACGTAAGTGGAGGAGATCGTCAGCTGCCTCTTTCCCTCCAAACCCCCGTGGTCTCTTGTCCCAGGTCTAGAAATGCAGGTTGATCATATTCATAGGCCATGTTTTCCGTTTGAAAAGTAATGCAGTATTCTGTTCCGTACCAAGTACAGTATAAACATTCTGTTGACAATTTAAAAAAAAATCAGAAATAAAGAACCAGTTTGCTGTAGCTATTAAGATACCAAGTTGGAATCGGAAGACCCGTGAGTTTTAGTCCTCGCTTAGCGGGGCTACTTTAAGGTCAGTCCAGCTCGGCCCTAAAAGCAGGCAAAGGCGACCAACCTCGGGAAAACTTTGCCAACCCCCGCCCCCCCTTTTGCAGGGATTAATCCAGGCAATCACCGGAAGTCAACATTGACTCAAAGGCACCAAAAAGAAAAAGAAAAAGGATTGTCTTTGATTTAGCAAGAGATCCTTTTTTGCCCTTTTTCAAGGAATAGTGCTTGATCATTTTTCAGTATCCGGATCTGAACAGTATGCATCTCGCAGCAATTAATAAGATGTCTGTGTCTATCTTTCATTGCTACTTTTGTTTCCCTTTACTTTTCCCAGAAAATCTATCTGGAGGAAGAAGCTTGCCTATTTCATAACATGAGTATAAGCTGATTCTGCTCCCTGGAATGCAGGCACTGAGATCCCAGAATCTTAGGGAAGAAAGATGCTCCAGACTAGCAATTACAGCCTGGTGCTGTCTTTGCAATTCCTCCTCTTGTCCTATGATCTCTTTGTCAATTCCTTCTCAGAATTGCTTCGCATGGCTCCTGTCGTCCAGCTTGTGCTTTTCATGTGAGTAGTAAAGACTTGCATATGCTTCTTAGTACATATTAGTACATATTCTTAGTACATATTCTTACTTGGTTCTGTCATAATAACAGCAGCAAAGTGAAAGCAGCGAAAGAAGGTTCTGTAGCTTTTTAAACTGTCATCAAGACTACAATGGTTCATGAAGGGAACTGTAGATATTTTTATCAGATTCTCCATAAGATGTTCATGGAGAAATGTTTCAGTCTGTACTGGACTTTTTAATTAATCATATTTATGTGGCCGCCCCATCTCACAAATGTGACTCTAGGTGGTATACAATAAATAAATAAAAAAACAAGCCATAAAAACAAACTACTTGATCTCATATGCATAGGTCTGCAATTTTAGGCTAGGAAACAAAACACCTGAGAGCCAGTTTGGTGTAGTGGTGGCTAAGGCACCAGGCTGGAAACTAGGTGATTGAGTTCTAGTCCCACTTAAGCAGTTAAGTAGTGATTTGGAGCTGGTGAATTTCTACTATTCCTGGGAAGAAGGCAAGCTAACTTTAAAAATATTGCACAGAAAACTGCAACAACTTGTCCAGTTGCCCATTTGCCAGAAATTAAGACTTACTTAGAACCCCTCCCCCAAGCCACTTATCAAAGAATAACATCTACTGGCTAGATTAGAATGTACTTTGGGGTAAACATTCATAGAATTGTATTTTTAATTTCTGTTCTTCCTGGGTTACTTTCATTCAGGAAAATATAGAGAAAGCCAGACAATAGTTGATTGATGTGAAGTAATAAAATAAAATAAACTTATTTTTAAACATTCTAACATTGAATTGTATAGATTACTGGTAACCTGTGCTGGTTTGAACCATGGAGTGAAATGTTGCTCTATGATGTATTATTCAGATCACTGTGCTTAGGGAACAGCAGAGAAAAGCGGAACTGATGGTAAGCAGGGACTCAATGTGACTCTTATTTCCATGGCAATCTTTTAAACAAGAGCTTTGGGATCTCCTTGTTATTAATGAAACAGTAATATCCCAGTGGAAAGATACACAAAAGAGATTTCAGTAGCCCTGTTGCTGTATTCTCTACTTGTAAAAAGCAAGCCCATTTTTGCTGGATGTACGAGGCTATGTCAATCTCTGTTTCATTAAATAAAATACTTTTCCCTACAGCATTCAAGATATTACCATCCTCTTCAATGTCATCATCATCTTCCTCATGTTCTTCAACACCTTTGTTTTTCAAGCCGGCCTGGTTAATCTTCTGTTTCACAAATTTAAAGGAACTATTATCCTTTCAGCAGCATACCTTGCTTTGAGTATATCTTTTCACATATGGGTCATGGTAAGAAACAATTATGTTTGGCTCTTAAAGAGGTTAATTTATCTTGAATATTGGAATTAGATAAAATTTATATTGAAATTAATTGTGCATGAGTAGTTTATTTTCCCGTCGTTGAATTCAATACTCAACTATTCAATATGCATCTGTTCAATACACACAGATGGACTGTTGTGTTTTCTTTGCATTAAACCTGTAATAATAATAATTTTCGTGGAGGAATTCTGGGAAGGATGAGAGTGGGTAGAAGAATGTGATTTTCCATGTGAGACGGTTAAAGGTAATATATTTTCTATTTGTGACTAACGTAGGAAATTTAAAAGTAAAAAAAACCAAATTGGATACTGTAAAATGCAGTGTAATGGATAAAATATGAAATACCTGCAATCTTTTGCAATATAGTGCTTATAGATTTCCATGTTTACTACAGTAGTATGATCTCCCTCAAACAAACAGAGAACTTAGTTTATTCTAGTTACCACTTCTATACATAATCTGTGTATGCATAATTTGTAGAATAGAAACTAATTGTAAATTGGATTGGAGAATTTTCAAGTCTAGAGAATTAATTATACAATTTGATATTGTATTAGGTTATCCTTTCCTTTATGGATCAGCAGGAACCATGTATTACTTGCCTTGTTATTGTTTTTATTCTATAGCAAGGGTTAGGTTAGCATCCTCTCTCCAGTTGACAGTTACATAAACTCTGATGTGGCATGTGTGACTAAGATGTAACTTAAAATGCAAGTAGTTAAGTTTAGATAATCCAGGAATTAATTTTCCTTGTAGTTAAAAAAATGTTAAGTCTTAAATTAGAAGAAATTTTACTGCCTTTATTACACCGTATACCAGGGGAGTTAAACTGGCAGCCCACAGGCCAGATGCGACATATGCAGGCCACTCCCACCCTAGTTCCATAAAGGGGAAACATCACGTGATAGCAATATGACGCCATGAGTTTGACACCCATGCCATATACTAATCCATGGTTTCCTGAATTAATCCAGGTTACTAGGTATTCAAAACACACTGAAGTTTAAACTAACTGCTCTATGCTTGCACATGATGCCATGTGCATTTTAGGCAAACATGGACAAATTGTGCCATTTTATCACTATTGACTCAGTTGACATGTTTAGCTAGACCCAAGAGGACTTTCATCTGATTTTCCATAGAAAATTTCTATCTGCTTTTTTTGACAGTTCAGTCTTTCAATTTCATCTCACATAGGTTCATACACATGCATTGGTCAAGTGTTTTCTAGTAATTTCAAATAAATAGAACTTTTATTCTTGATGGGTATAATTTATAATGGGGAATGTCTCTCACTTGCCATAGGTATTTATGTTGGTGATTTATGTGATCCTTAAAATATATACTATCTATATCTAAGCCAAGGTAATTGAATGAAAGGCCTAGCAGTGGTTGCATATTTTATCCATAAATGCCCTATTACAGCTTGTCAATGTTGCCAATATTATATTTAGTAAATTGGAACACCAAATACTCTTATTGACATACTGCATCCTCTAAGTGAGTTTGTCCCTTGCAGTCTTTATAAATATTGATTTTTCTAGGCAGTATTGATGGACATAAAACATGTAGAACAAATAAGAGTATTCTAATAAAAAAATTAAAGTCCTACACTCCTAAAGTCAGTTTATATTTATTTGGGTTGAGGAAGAATCTATGCTGCTACTTTTGTTTTATGGCTCGCTAATGACCCTTACTAAGATGTAACAAATCTTAATAACAATGTAACAATTCCATTTACTATTACAGAAACCTGTGGACTTATTTGGTATAGCGGATAATATGGTGATGTACAAAGCAAGAGATTGCACGTTTCTAGGCCTGCCTTAGGCATGAAAGCCAGCTTGCTTTGAGCCAGTCTCTCAGCCCAATCCAGCTCACAGGGTTGTTATTATGGGGGACTTCTGGGGGAGGTATGGTGAGCTTAAGTCATCTTTGAAAAAGTGGAATTGTGGTCTGCGGCTGTCAAGGAACCAGAGAGTAGACCAATCCGTTTGAATTTCTTCATATAAGGAGTGTGTGGGAGATCATCCACTATGTTCCAAACAACTGTTCCTCCTGAAGAGATCACAGGATAGTGGTTTTCCATGAACGTTGAAAGAAGAAGGGATCAGCCATCTGGCTTGCAACTGGAATGGAACCTTTTAAAGGACACTAAGTTTGCAAGTTTTACTTTCTAATCTCTTGGAAATCACCTATTAATTATCTTAAAGCTATTATAGACCATTGGAATAACAAGTGCGAAAAATTATGGGATGAGATTATCTTCAACTCTGAACAAAAGAGACATTAAAAAGTTAAGAAATTAAAGAATTTGAAATAAATAGCAAAAAGTTAAATAGGATTTTGATCAAAAAAGTTGTAAATGGATTAAGGGGTCCAGATAAATTTCAAATACTGATTTTGCTATAAGATTTTGGAATTAACTATACCAAGTAAACAACTTCTCATGGCAAACAGATTTATTTTGATTATCCTGGTAATTGCAAGTCATAACAAAACATAAGTGATGATTTTAGAAACTGGACATTAGAGGGGACTAAAGATTTTAACTACAAGGGAAAAAATACAAAACCTATAAGTACTCTGATTTACAGAATGATAGTAAACATTATAACATTGGAAACATTAAAGGAGAATGGATCATGAAGTTAGTAAGTACAATAACAATACTGTCAGTAATGATGTCTGCTTCTGTGGATAGACTATGTCTCAAAGATGTTAATGAAGCAATGACGGGTGTGGAACAGATTTTATTTAACAAGACAGAGGAAGTACCAAAAGTGACAGGCCAAATGACAGACAAAAATAATTATTTGCAAAAGGACACTTTATTGGATATAAAAAAGAAAGGAAATATAAATAATAAACCAAGAAATGATCTGTGAAATAATTTCTTATTGGATCTATAAAGGAGGCTTGTTAGAAAACTGATTTCTGTGAAAACTGAAGAATTGAAGAGAAATCAAATCCCTCAACAATATTTGATTAGAGTAAACATTAAAACTATTAGAAGTAAAAGGAAGGAATATAGTTTATTTGATCAAGCTTAAAAATAAAACCTTTTTCCCTCAAAGTTCTGGCAATCCTTTATGGGCTTTTGCTGACACCAGAATTGAAAAAGTTGTTGTTTTATGGATTTGCTTATAATGAATGGAATATACTGTATGATGGAGAGAGATCTCATAAGGAGTGAAGAGTTACTAAATGTGTTGATACCTGCTTGATGTATGAGGTATTCCTAGGTTAGAAGTTACATATATACATACATACATACATACATACATACATACATACATACATACATGTTTGTTTTGTTTAGTTTGTCTTCCTTTTTTTCCTGTACTTTATATTTTTTTTTCCTTCTCTTTTTACATTTTCTCTTCTCTTTCTCTAAGTTTAGTTTGTTAGTAATAAAATATATAGATGGCCCAAAAATATGTCTAGTTTTTAATTAATTAGTGAATATTGTAATCAGATATCAGAGCCCATATCCGTATCTTCTCATCTATTTCACCCTTTTGTCCTGCATCTGTTCTTTAATTGATTTTTATGCTTCTTCCTATATTGAAACTAATATTTTTCATTCAGTTTGATAAAGCTGTCCCACTTGGAGAGCAGTTTAGGTTCAATTGCTTAGACTGTTTGGGCCAAAATCTTGCTTAGTCAGGATTTTAAGAGGATTTTGTGGGATTTATTGTTGGTAGCTAGAATAAGTCTGACGTGCTTTATAAATATGATGATCCGATTAACCTTTCTATGTTCCCGGCTTCTCTCCAGCACTCACTCTCTTCCCATCTGGTATCTGAATGGTTAATCCTTAAAACAGATTTGAAGGAAGGGGTGGTTTTAGTTATCTGTTGTATTTTACTTTGATTATAACTAAAGTGGAAACATGAGTTCTAGGGCTTCTCAGAAGGAGCAATACGGGTGCACAATTTTCCAATTGATTCAGGTATTTATGAATTTTATGTAATATACTTTACTTTCTAGCTTTGCATTTTGTATTCGAATATGTTTTAACTGAAAAAGTGAAGACCTATTGTATTTTACAGAAAGTCTAGAAAAAAGTTGGTATGTTATAGAACAAGAAAATGATTTATGTATTTGTTGCAAATATGCCTTGTCTTTTTTCTAGGTTTAGGAGCTTAGGGCCTTTTCTGTTCTATTTGTAAATTAGACTGAGATTTCTCCAAAGTCACTACATGGATGGAGTTTGAACTGTGGCTACTACATCACAGCAATATTTACATCAATCATTGGGCTGCTGCAATTCTTGCTTGCTGGAAGAACTTCTCCAGTTCTCTTTAAAAATCTTGAATGTTGTTGTTGGCCTCTTAAATTGGCTTATGTTCAGAGCTGTTGTGACTTCCATGTTGAGATGATATGGTTTGAAATAGCATTACAAGATTTAATTTTCCTTCTCTCAATTGCTACACACTTCTTTTGGCATCCCATTTTCTTGCTTTTTTAATGGCTTTTTTTAGGAGTAAGGATTAACTTGGCCATAAACTATACAGGTATCAACATTCCTGATCTTTCAGAGGGACAGGGGAAACTACTCTGCTAGGTATTCCTATTTCCAAGCAATCCAGTTTCTAGAGATGGAGGCAGCTGAAAGAAAATCTTTTCCTTGGAAGGAAATCCATGGGACCTATTGCTGCAATGTGCACTTGACAAAATAATCCTGAGTGGAACATTAGTGCAATATTATCAGAGTTAGTTTTTTCAATTCATATTGTCAGTTGGACATGTGCATCAGTTTAAGAGAAGGGATCTTATCCTACAAAATAAACCTCAGTGAGAAAGAATTTCAGATATGTAAAAGCCTAAGGCAGAGGGTGGCAATCTAGGATTTGAAGTCTATGTGTCAGGTCAAATTAGTCCATCAAAATAAATCAATGGGGAAAAATTTACTCCTTATCCATTCCTGTACCACAATTTAAAAAATTAATTCCTCTTTTATGAAACGAGAATGTGTAGAATAGGCAATAGTTGGGGAAACTGATATTAAGTGAATGTTAAGTTTTAGCTATAAATTTTCCAAGATTTGAAAAAAAAAATCATTAGAACTATCTGTCAGTTAATTAATGTCCAGCTGGAAAAGTGGTATTGGGAATCAATATTAAAAGGTAAATAAAATTGCTGGGTAAAATCAAATTAAATCCTGTTACAATCAAACAATGAGTAAACCAGTGCATGATTACTTAAAGAAGATGCTACTTTTACTGGGACTTACTATGGGCGTATGTTTGTTTTGGAAACTTTTCATACTGTCTTTGACCAAACAGTAGAAATTTGAACAATTAGCATGAGAAGTGTTTGAAGACAAAGCAATGCATTGGGATTAACTACACATTAAACTATACTGCATGTTTGCATTTGTAGAATGTTTATTTGATGATAAACTCTTCTGACATCTCAAGAGGAAAACCATGTGCTACTTTCCAGTTATAGAAATATTGGATATAAGATACTTTATGCTTTCTATACTTCTCTTTTTTAAATAGAACTACCGCTGGGAAAATTCGAACATCTTTGTATGGACTAATGGGATGCAGACTCTATTTGTTTTCCAGAGATTAGGTAAGAATTGTATCATTTCTCTTTGTGTCATGACTTTTGAACCTTTTAATGAAAGATGGGGTAGTCAGCATTTTTTCTATATAAATAAATGGGACAGCATATGAAAAATGTAGGAATTGTGTCAGATATCTACCGTATGTCAGACATTAGATATATGTGTAGTAACGTTGCCAATGATTCTTCAGGCAAACCTTTCCAAGCTTTCTATGAAGATGCTGGAGTTTGCATGCAAACAATCTGCCCTTTTACAGATTTGCTAGTAAATACTTGTAGAGGATTTTGGAATATTCCAAACTAGAAATCCCTTCTGGAGTAATGGTGCCATTTCCTTGACTGGAGGAAGTTGGAGCATAGTAGTTAAAGGCATTGAAGTAAAACTCTGGGAGACTGTGAGTTCCAGTCCTGTTTTGGGTATAAAGCCATCTGGGTATATCTGGACCAGTCACTCGCTCTCAGCCCTAGGAAGAACATAGTGACAAATCACTTCTGAAAAATGATTCCCAGAAAATTACATGGACTTTTCCATAGTGTCATCAGGAGTCAAGAATGACTTGAAGACACACAAAAAGGGAAGGGGAGAATTGTGGACTTCGATAACACAATCCTTTTTTATTGCAGTGGCTGTGCTATATTACTATTTCTACAAGAGAACAGCTGTTCATCTGGGAGACCCACGTTTCTATCAAGACTCTGTATGGTTACGGAAAGAGTTTGCTCATGTCCGCAGTTGAGAGCTACTTCTGAATTATATGGAGCTGCTGGAATGTTAAAGAGACCTCAATCAGTATCCTGAAGCAAGTTTTCTTCTCATTTTTTTATAGTCTGGATATTAACTTTATATGATGATTTAATCCACGATACTATTCTACTGTGGAGTCTCTTATCACTACATCAGGCTTCCACTTATCCTCTCAGGTCTGCAAACTGCACTTTCAGGAATTGGTTACAGTTTTTTTGAGGAATATATGAAGTGCCAAATTGGCTTGGCTGAGAACTTTCAAACAGCAGTACTGCAGTTTATTTTTGTAAATATTCCCTTAATCTGTTTGCTGCCTCTGATTAAAAGGTTCCCTTATCTTTATTATGAGCAATGTGATTAGTAAACCTTCACAGTAGGCAAATGTATTCTCATTGACTTTTTTTCTTTTGTACTTATTTTATAAGTTATGAGAAAATAAACCTGCCATTTTGCAATAATCGAAGTGTGATTCAGGGTTTTTTTGTAGGATCTAATAGAAACAGAGGGTTCATGCAAAGTTAAGCTTTGTAATAATATTTTATGTGTATATATTCATTTTGTTGACCTTGAATCAAATTTTAATATTGCATTATAAACAGAATCTGAAAAAAAAAGTATATTTAACTTGGTTAACAGAATATGCAAAGACATGATTTATTTAGCCTTGGTTATCTGCATAATATACCGTGTTTTCCCCAAAATAAGACCCTGTCTTATAGTTTTTTGCCACCAAAAAAGGCACCAGATCTTATTTTGGGGGGATGTCATCCACTGACTAACCTATTAGTTAGGGGCACACGTATATTGGCTACATGTGTAAAAATCAAGCTAGGTCTTATTTTCAGGGGAGGTCTTATTTTCAGGGAAACAGGGTACTAAGCCAAAAATAAAGTGCATGTTATCTGAATACTAGTTCAACAAGTTTCCCAGTTGGGTATAGTTCAGATTAAGATAGCAAACCTTACAAATTAAAACAGAAAACCCAGCTTTATATTTTAGAATTACAGATTGGAATCCTATGGAGTGTTAGTACTAGAAATCCAAATGAAAGCCTCTTGATAGGTAACTGTTTAGCCTCTGCTTGAACATACCAGGTGAAAAAAAATCTATAACTTATTTGATAGTTGGTTCCACTACTCTTGTCTGTAACAATATATTTTCTAACATTTAAGTAGAATCTGCCTCCTTGTAACTTAAATCCATTATTCTAGTTCTGCACTATGGAATGCTACAGAACACGTCACAATCCTCTATGTGACATTCTTTCAAGGCTTTGAAAAGCACTACTTTTATTTGTGAGGTCCTTGCTGCTCTCTGAGCTTAGTGGCTTTCTTGCACATATTTCATTACTAAAATAGGTAACATCATCCGTGCTATGACACCTGAGCTACAAATAGTTAGTCCTCGACTTAAATCATTTGTTTAGTGACTGTTCAATATTACAAAGGCACTGAAAATGGGACTTATGACTGTTTTTCACACTTATAACCATTAGAACATTCCCCATGATCATGTGATCAAAATTCAGCTGCTTGGCAACTGGTTCATATTTATGATGGTTGCAGTGTCCTGGAGTCATGAGATCACCTTTTGCAATCTTCTGATAAGAAAAGTCAATGGGGCAGCTAGATTCAATTAACAACCATGTTAATTAACAACTGCAGTGATTCACTAAACTAAAAAGTTGTAAAATGGAACAAAATGCACTTGACAACTTCTCAGCAATGGAAATTTTGGGCTCAATTGTGGTTCTCTATTGGTATTACAAGTAGTCTTCAATTTACAACAGTTCACTTAGTGACCATTCAAAGTTACACAGGGACTGAAAAAAGTGACTTATGACATTTTTTCACAATTACAACCTTTGCAGCGTCCCCATGATCATGTGACCAAAATTCAGATGCTTGGCAATTGGTCCATACTTACAAATGTTGCAGTGTCCCAGGATCATGTGATCACTTTTTGCCACCTTTTGACAAGCAAAGTCAATGGGGAAGCCAGATTCACTTAACAACCAGGTTACTAACTTATCAACTGCAGTGATTCACTTAACTGTGACAAAAAATGTCGTAAAATGGGGGGAAACTCACTTAATAAATTCTCACTTAACAACATAAATTTTGGGTTCAATTGTGGTTGTAAGTTGAGGACTACCTCTCCTTCCCTTCAGTCTTCTTCAGATCAAATGCTCACAATATCTTCAATCTTTCTTCCTAAGGCTTTGTTTCTAGTCCCTGAGGTTCCTTCTGTCCTCTCACCCATCCCTCTGATGCATAGGCAGGGGTGGGTTTCTCCCGGTTTGCTGGTTACCCGCTTCGTGGGCGCGCTTTCCGAATGGCTGTCAAAAGCGCGCTGCGCGCGATCGACTCAGAAATTTCGGTGCGGTTCTGCAAGCACTCTGACAGAACAGCTGCGCCCCTGGGGGGGATTATTATCCTGAAAACCAGGATACGATTACATCCTGGTTTTCAGGATAACAATCTTTCCAAAGCTATGAAAATGATAAATATATTCAGAGATGGTGGTAACTTGCCATGGAACTGGTAATGTCAGTATATCTCTAGCTCACATATCGCATTGCTGTTCCTAGGTTTTCTGTTGATGTGATATGCTCAGTGATATTGACATGGTGTTGATATGTTATACATTCAGATATTAATTTATTCCTTCACATTAGAAAAAAATGCTCTCTATATCTATATATCTGTCTATCTATATCTATCTGTCTATTATCTATCTATCCATTCATCCATCCATCCATCCATCCATCCATCCATCATCTATCTATCTGTATATCTATCTATATGCCATATGTGTATCTGTAATAATTATTGTCTAGTTTCTACCAATATCTGCTTGTATCGTCTTTTCTATCCTTCCTTTCTCTGTGTTTATTTTCCCACCCGCAGCGTCCTTGAATAAACAGTTTCATGTGGAGATGTTGAGCAGAGAAATATTTCGGTCCAGATCTTGCCTCATCAAATTATTGTACTTGCAAAGCAATCAGTAATAGATTGTAATTGTTCCAAGTACCTGTAGTGTGGGGGAGGCTGTGAATTGTACAGAGGGGGGACAGGCAGTTCACTACAATCTTTCTTCAGGCAATCGTCTTTTCTCCTAGCACAGTTGGGATGAAGTGGAAAAGATCCTTGTGACAATCACCACACTAAAGGTTCCTGCAAAATTTCCTGTTGGTTGTACCTTCCTGGATTTTAATCATAGGGAAATGGGTCCTGCACCAAAGTAGGTGAATAGAATCATTGTTGTTGAGTTGGGAGATCACCCATGTCAACAAACTGAGATTTAGAAAAACAGGAGCAGAAAACATTTCTAGAACACCAATTTCACAGATTATGGTCCCCTTGACTGTGTAACCCTTCAATCTGCTTTCCGCCTTCCTTCCATCTTCACTTGAAGACCTTGTGCATTTCTCCCAGGAAATGTACAAATGCAGAATATCTAGGGTGTTTTTACATAGTGTATCAGTTTTCATGGGAACAGTGCTAATGCAGAGTCAGGGCATGCACATTAGGTAGTTCTGGAAGCCATGCCAAAGGTGGTTTGGTTTATCACAGAAACACATGCTTCTTGCATTTTATTTCCCTGCAAGGATGTTAAGGCTGTGCATGCCCTAATTAAGGCTTTCCGTGCAGCATGGCAGAGTTGCTGCAACAGCCTAAAATATCCTCAGGGGTCCTTCTGGTTGCCAAAGATACAGCCTGAGCTTTTCATTTTTGTCTCTTGTGCAACCTAGCAATAGGGAGTTGAGTTTTCTTTTTCTTTTTTTTAAGTCATTATTTCTGGCTGCCTCAGCCACACCAAAAAATAAAAAAGGCAGGGTATTTACTATGTACTTCTTCTCCTGTTTTGTTCCTATAAAATGTTTCTGAAGGTGTAAGCAAGTCCATGATTTTAGCTGAGTGTTGCAAATAAATTTAAGAAACAGAAGAAGAGGAATGAATTATCTGGAAAAAAGTTTTAACGTTAATGGAAATGGAAATTCTTAATGTGTAGGGAGGATCTAGCCTCTGAAGAAGAAAAAATTAGCCCCAAAGCCTCATGTAAATAGTGTAATCCAGAGCCAGAAAGTTAAGAGAGAAGAATAAGACAGAAGGAACACAACAAATATTTGATTTATGTGTTTATTTCCTCACTCATTTATGCAAAAGCATTAAATACCTTGAGAACTGGTACTCCTGCATGGTTTGCAATAAAGTCATGCCAGATGTTTCCCAGATGGTTTTCACTTCCTGTCTGGCTCCTCCATATTTAGCTTGGGTTCTTTTTAATTTTTTTTTTAATGAAAATGTTTGCTTTGGACTACAAATAGCGTATGCACACACACACACGCACACACACACATACAAAAATATCTTTGTAATCTTTTTCCCCATGAGAAGGTAGTTCAGGATGTAATTACAAAGCAACTATTGTTCCTTCTGGGGTTATTTCTTTCATATTTTCTATTCTCTTCTTACTCATTTTTTCTTGTGCTATTGGACATTTATTGTGCACTTGCCAGACGAGTGAAATGCTGGGAATGACTTAATGTCCTGTTTCTCACATTTGATCTACAGTAGGGTTTGTGGCAATTTCTGTAGCCTTGTTGCATTCTCTCTCCCTCTGTCTTTCTTTTTCTCCCTCCCTCCCTCCCTCCCTCCCTCCTTT
>JANHGC010006102.1:21244-38212 GCA_027560395.1 Boaedon fuliginosus | reverse complement strand
CACCTCCAGCTGGAATCTCTCAATCTCTCTCCTGCACTTGCTTGTCCGAGGTGGTTCCGAGCTTTTTGGCCGCCATTAAGGCACCGTCCTAACCGATCCTCTGCGAGGAGTTCACGGGTGCTGGGGGGGAGGTGTCTGCGTAACCCCTCTACCCCCACTCCCACACTCCTTTGCTCACCTCCTCTTCGGGGAGGTTTATACCCTTTCTTCAGATCGGTAGGCCTGGGGCAAAACCGCAAGAGCTCATGGTTTTGCACCCAGATTCGCCGGAAGTCCATGCCGGAAGACTCCCTTCACTGCAACTTCAATAAAGTAGAGGTAGTTCTCAACTTACGTCCACAATTGAGCCCCAAATTTCTATTGCTAAGCGAGACAGTTGTTAAGTGAATTAGGTCCTATTTTACCACCTTGACACAGTTGTTAAGTGAACCATTGCAGTTGTTAAATTAGTAACGTAATTGTTAAATGAATCTGGGTTTCCCATTTGACTTTTTCAGAATTTCACAAAAGGTGATCACATGACCCCGGAACACTGCAACCATCATAAATACAAGCATCTGAATTTTTTTTTATGTCAAGTTTCTTTATTATTTTTGTTTACACACACCAATTCTTATACAAACAGCTGTTTTGGGTTTCCATCATGACCAGGCACCTGAATTTTGATTATGTGGCTGAGGGGATGCTGCAATAGTTGTCAGTGTGAAATACAGTCATAAGTCACTTTTTTCAGTGCCGTTGTAACTTTGAACGGTCACTAAACCAACTGTTGTAAGTCGAGGACTACGTGTACCTACATTTAGAGAAAAATGGTGGAAAATCCAGGTGATGAAAGGCAAGGTCAGCTGATGAAAAGCAAGTTGCAAGCACAGGCTCCATCCGATAAGCATTTGCAGCTCAAAGATAGGTTGCCTATCAGAGAAAGCTCCTCTTTTCATTCTCCTGAAGTTCTTTGGAAAAGGGCAGTGTGGCTTGCCATCAAGACATGGGCTATGACTTCAGCCCTCGATCTCCACATTGCCTTGCTTCAGGACCGACCTGAGGATGGGTAGGACTCCTTTGCCGTTCTAGCTGGTTTAGTGCAGACCTGGGCATGGGAGAGAAGGACCAGGGGAGACGTGATAGCAGTCTTCCAGTATCTGAGGGGCTGCCACAGAGAGGAAGGGGTCAAGCTATTTTCCAAGGCATCTGAAGGCCAGACAAGGAATAATGGATGGAAACTGATCAAGGAGAGATGCAACCTAGAAATAAGGAGAAAAACTGTCTGACAGTGAGAACAACCAACCAATGGAACAGCTTATCTTTGGAAGTTGTGGGAGCTTCGTCACTGGAGGCTTTCAAGAAGAGACTGGACTGCCAAGTGTCAGAAATGGTGTAGGGTCTCCTCTTTGGGCGGAGGGTTGGACTAGAACAGGGGTCTCCATAGCAACTTTCAGCCTGAAGGACTTCAACTCCCAGAATTCCCCAGCCTTCTGGGAGTTGAAGTCCTCAGGCTTAAAAGTTGCCATGGTTGGAGACCCCTGGACTAGAAGACGTACAAGGCCCCTTCCAACTCTTGCTATTCTGTAACTGACGGCACAAGCTTCCCGCACTGAGCTTGCGTCGGGCGCTGCAGCCCAAACCCGCGCGCGTCTCTCTCTCTCACACTCTCTATGGGAGCTGGGAATCTGCCCCTTGAACTTCCGTTTCGTGAGCTGGATCGGAAGTGGGACTTTTTTTTTTTTTTTGCGTAGCGGTGTCCATGGAGACGGAAGATGGCACCTCGGCGTAAGTGGAGGGCTCGGTGGGTTGACAGGGTGCCGGTGGGAACGGCGAGGTCATGTGACGAGCGAAACGCGGTGGGGGTGGGGGCGCGATGCGGTCTCTCGCGCTTCCATGTCCCAAGTTCGAAGGCTCCGGCCTCGGACAAGGGAGCGATGCAGGCGCGGTGCGGGTGGGGGACGGGGGACGGGGAGGTCTGGCCCCGGGGCTCCAGACGCCGCCGTGGTAGGAGATCCTGCCTAGGCAAAGGGAAAGGTAGGGGAGCCTGCCGTTAAAGAGCCAGCCCAATCCGGCATCCCCGAAAACTGGAGGGGTGCAACCTCTCCTGTTGGGAGCATAACTTGGAGATGCCCCGTTTAATAACCTCATATTTCAAAGGGAAACGGGAATATTTCTTCTTCATCTTTTTTTTATTCGTCTTTCGGATGTCCCAACCGGGTGTCACGAAGGCTGGATTGGGATACCCTGCCATTCGCAGGTTTTAATCTGCGTTTCGGTTTGCAACTCTTGAGTGTCGTGCCCGTTAAAATAATATCCGAAGTATTTTGAACACGGATCCGCGCGGAGTCAAATTTGCAAAGAAGAATTGGGATACATAACGCGCCTAACAATAAAGGCGGAGTAGAAATGATTGGGCTGGTAGTAAGTCGTCCTAGCGCTTTGGAAGCCCAGGTGTGAAATACAGGGATCAAGTTGCACAAGTAGAAGAGCAAGGACTAAATATGTTGTGCCTTTTTCTATGTACATCACAGTTCCTATAGCAACGAGTGTCACTCTACATATAGACATTCACGAGATAATCTTTAGGAATCCCAGTGTAAGTTTATAACAGAATAGGGATTGTTATCATTAGGTCTGCGGTATGTGAAACTATTCTTTTCAATGCAGCATTGAGTAAATTAAATCCATTTCTTTTTGAAAAAAAGAGGAAAAGAAATCACAGACATCTTAACGTTTTGGTTGCACTCCTAGATCGTCAACTTTCCTCTACACCTCTGGAAATTCTGCTATTCCTCAATGGCTGGTATTATGCCACATACTTTTTGCTGGAGATTTTCATATTTGTCTATAAAGGTGAGTCTAAAGTACAGGAAGTTAGTGGGGGGCATACTTTGCATAATCTCTTGGGGGTTTTTAGATATCTGTGATTTATCTGAAGAAAATGAAACAGAAAAGTATGACTTTTTATTTCCTCATTAATTCTGTAACCTAACCGCTGATCATATAGAATTCAGGGTTTTTCCAGAACCATTCTTTATAGTGGAATTATTGAAATCAAACAATGAAAGATTACATAGATTCCAGATATCCTTCTAGAAGCCATCAGAGCTTCTCACCTCATTCCATATCCTGCTTTGGTGTAATGATTCCTGCTGCCGTCTTCCTGAAGGTACCTTACATGGAAGTGTCCCCCCTGAACCGAATGCACCCAATATACTCCAACTCACCCCCAAAGAACTCCCAAAACCTGTGCAGCATTTCTTGTGATTAAAGCTCAAAAATCCAACAGTTGACATGATTTTTCTATTGTATTTTCCTGGCCATATAGTTTAGATGTGTGGGACAGGTGATTTCAGATCTTCTTTTCCTATACTCAAAGATATAAAAGATATCAAATAACAAAGATTATTGGAAAATAGCAACTTATTTAAGAAAAGCCAGAAAAAAGCATATATTTTTACAAAAGAAAATGTAATCCTTCCAGCTTTTAAAAAAAGAGGTATTAGCACATTACAGTAAAAGATTAAGCTTAATGCAACATTCCTAGTTAAATCTGTTAGTAACTTTAAGGTTCCCGAAACAGATATTTTCCAATTTCTATTATTCCTGGGCTTCCCACATCCTGGAGGTTTCAATAATTTCATTATTGAGGTTACTGAGTAGATAGAACCTCAGCCCTTTTTTCAGTCTTGGTCTACAGCTTTCATACATATATTGAATTTTTCCCATCTCCAGCAAAGAAGTTGCATGTGTTCCTTCAAGTCAACGTTAGTTCCTAGTGACTGTCTAGACCAGGCATGTCCAAAGTCTGGCCTGGGGGCCAAATGTGGCCCGTTTTCAAATTTCAAGCGACCCGCAGCCTTTTCTCCCCACCGACGTGTTTTTCCCTTCATCACACAGCGGTTCCCGCAGCTGCCCCTGTTCATTTGCATTTAATGTTAATGGTTCAAAGAATGTCAGGTTGAATGGTTGGCCCCCACACATTTTCACCTCACCAAATCTGGCCCTCCTTGCAAAAAGTTTGGACACCCCTGGTCTAGACTAATCTTCACAATTTTCTTGCTATTGTCTTGGTCCAAAGCCATGCCTTACTTAGAGGGAATGTTGATTGACCATCTGGAATGAGGTTGACCAACCAACAGAGATTCACTGTCTCTCTTTTTACGTTTGATCTTTATCAACAACAAACATTTCTCTTTTTTTGAGAAATGGAGGAAAAGGGCATCTTGCTTTCCCTTCATGTGGCCACTTGTTTATCTTTATAGGTCTCTTGTTGCCTTATCCATCTGCTAATCTGGCTTTGGACCTGGTTATGCTTTTTCTGTACCTTGGAATTGAAGTCACAAGGATATTTTTTGGTAAGCATTAAAGAATACACAATGATACTTAAAGGAATAGCATGCGCATTTGACACTTAAATATTAGCTTCTTTGATTTAAACTTACTAGATGATCTCCCCTCCACATCTTCAGGCTGTTCACCAAACTGTCGGTAAATAAATCCTGACTCCCTAAGAACAACACATTTATGAGATTTTGACAAATAATCCTAAACAGACATAAATATATAGATGTTGGCAACATTCTCCTACTATATATTGTGCCCAGGCCTTAATGTTCCTACTCAACTGTGGTAGTGCACTGTAGATGTTGATAGTGGTTAACATCCCTTCTTTGTGTAGTTTGGGTTTACAATTATTTGGGAGTAATTAGGAACCATGTACAGTTTGATACATGGGGATGGAACTGTAAGGTGTGGTCAGGCTGCCCCTCTTCATCTGTGACCATATGAAATCAGATTCTGAGAATTGTAACGTCTATTTATTTTTATTTATTTTATTTAAATTTATAGGCTGCCCAATCCCGAAGTTCAGAACTCATTCTTTCATTTTAGGTGAGGTTATTTCTAATAGGTCATTTTCATGTCATGAAAATATATTGGGAGTAGGATAAGCAGAAAATAATGCTATATATGCTAAACTTCAAAACTTATGTGCCACTCCCCACACTTTCCTCTCTTGAGTGAAGTCTGAAAGAATCCTGTTTGTGTTCAAATGAATATAGGTTGCAGTATCTGAGGCATCATTGACTCAGATAAAACCAGAGGCAGAAAAAATTGTGAGGAGAGATTTAAATCCAAGTTAGCATGCATTGAACTGCCTTTCGGTCCTGCAGCGCAATTCTTTCTCTGGTTCGTTCCCTCATATGAATATCTGAAAGGTTTACTGGATTGTTTCCAACTTCTGCTGAATGGTCCATGTGTTCTGTGTCCCATATGTTATATTTGACAGGCTCCAAAGGTAATCTTTGCCAGCGGAAAGTGCCACTTGCTATCAGCCTGGCACTAACTTTTCCAGCAGCAGTGATGGCGGCCTATTACCTACTTCTGCAGACCTACGCCTTGCGTTTGGAAGCCATTCTGAATGCCATCCTGCTTTTCTTCTATGCAGTTGAGCTATTACTGGGCATTTTAACGTTAGCTTCCTTTTCCAGGTAATTTTCTTGTAAATCTGGGATATATTGGGAGAGCCAGTTTGGTCTAGTAGTTGAGACACTGGAATAGAAAGCAAGAGACTGTGAATTCAAGAGACCATGAAAACCAGCTACGAGAACTTGGACCAGGCACTTTCTCTGTCAGCCCAACTCACCTCACGGGGTTGTTGTGGGAAAAATATGAGGAAAACATGTTGGATAGGTTCACTGCGTTGAGGCATTTGTAAAAATAATAAAGGCAAGGTATAAATAAATAATAAAAAAAATAATCATTTTAATTCTTGAAAACAAAGTTTTGGTTGTAGGTTTCCTTTACATTTTAAAGGCAAGGATTGTTTCTCTCCCCAGTGGCTTTAAAGAAAATGCAATAATTCCTTATTTAGAATCCAATAGAAATTGTCTCCTTAGACAATTTAGGAGAGAAATAAAACAGTGCAATTATGAAGGAGCAAGGCTGTTGAGTATATTGAAATATGGATGAATGGTTGAGAATGACTGATCAATTCCACAGTGCAGAATTGACAAGAACAAATGGACAAATAAAAACCAAGTAAAACCAAATACAAGGGTTATAGCCATCTCAGCAGTATATTAGACTTCATCAGAATACATTGAGTCATATTAGAAATGAAGTCTTAGAACTGTTGAGGATTACTGCACAATTGCATTTCACTGTTTTCTTCAGACCGTTGGCTGCAAACATTTTGTCAGCACAAGAATCAGATTTGCTTTGTTGATTGAATCTTATCTATTCTGGGTAAGGTGAGAAGTGTTTGGAGTGGTCATGACTAACATATGTTACTTGTTTTATATATTTATCCTTTCAGTTTGGATTCATATTGAGAATCTCTCTGGATAGCACTATGTGAAACACTTTGTGATTAAGGGAAGATGCATGAAACCATTTCCATGCCTAGCCCAGGATGAATTTGGCAAGCTGGTTTCTTGGGCAAGATGAAAGAAGATATAGTTCCAGTCTTTGCTTCAGGCATGCTGAGGTACTATCCTGAGAGTAGAGTTTTCAATCCTAGACTGGATGGTCTAAGCACATCCTCCTCCTCCTTGTATCCCATCCTAGAGCATAACAATTGACCCACTTGGACTTGACAGTATTCAAGACTGGTTTTTGCAGGTCTCAAGACTGTGGATCCGTGAACTTCAGCCAGTGCATAGATTTTGCCTGCAAGTGCTGTACACTTCAGATTCTTCAAATGGAAACATTCTAATACTGACTCAAGTCTTTGCCGTGTGTACGACTCTTGTTAGGATGCCTTTGTCAATTCTATTTGTTACAGCCGATGTCCTGCTCTTAAGAGGGATGTCCATTCCCTAGAAATCAGTATTGTTATTGTGGTGTATTGGTAATTTGTGATTGATACTTGATTTTTTTCTACAATACCCTTGACATAAATACTTATTTTTCAACTATTGTAATTATGTGATGTGATAGAGATACGCTCAGCTATCTCCTGTCTTCCATCTACAACCAACGAAACATACACACACACACACACACACACACACACACACACACACATACACACACGCTATGGCGGCTGAGACTTTCAGTCATGTGTTCAAGGAAAATTTTGATTTAATCAGATTTATATGAAGGGTTCCTGAACTGGACCAGCCTCAACAATTTAATTTAGTACCTTTCACACATGACTGGGCAATATTTTTGTTGCAGTTGTTGATGTCATACTGCCCTTATTTTGCATTGGGGATGGGAGGAAACAGGGTTATTGTAATAGAGGTAGTTTTGATTTACAACCACAATTGACCCAAAATATCCATTGCTAAGCGAGACAGTTGTTAAGTGAATTTTGCCCCATTTTACAACCTTAGTGGTTGTTAAGTGAATCACTGCACTTGTTAAGTTAATAAGCTGGTTGTTAAGTGAATCTGTCTCCCCCATTGACTTTGCTCATCAGAAAGTCACAAAAGGGGATCACATGATCCTGAGACACTATAATCATCATAAATATGAGCCAGTTGCCAAGCATCTGAATTTTGATCACATGACCATGGGGATGTTGCAACGGTCGTAAGTCTGAAAAATGGTCATAAATCACTTATTTTCAATGCTATTATAATTTTGAACAGTCACTAAGTGAAAGTTGTAAATCAAGGACTACCTGTACCATTTCAGACAAATAACTGTCCCAGGTACTTTGAATACAGTTTGGTAATAATATTAACTGTTATTGTTGAAGTGCATCCTCAGGTTCAAATTTGTTTTGACTGACTGATTGCTCATGTGCCATTAAGTCATTTTTGACCCCTAACAACTACATAGATTTTCTCCATGACAATGTCTTCCTAGTAGGAGGCATTAAATGAGACACACAGCAGAAGTTTAATGGAGGTCAGAACCTCTCAATAATGGAACAGAGTTGCATTTGATGCATCGGTAGACCCAGTCCATACTCGGCCTCCTTGGTCAGCCATAAGATATTTGTTGTTGGAAGCCTTGATTATAAGACAGCTGGACGATACAAACTGGAGGCTGAAATTGCTAGGACGGTCACTGGTGACCAGGATTTGCCCATCTTTATCCAAGGCCCAATATCTGCCACCTAGCAGTGGAAGGAAGGTATAAAATTAGGGAAAGAGAGAGGTGAGACAAATCAAGGTATTCTGTTTTCTTGATTTTTAAGGATATTCCAATGATTAAAGGAATCATAGGTTGCAGTCATGTTTCTTGTAAGCGCCAAAATGTAATCTAAAGATAAGTGGACAACCTTTTCGGGCCTTATCTCTGCCTAGATTGGAAATTGCACACATCCATCCTTAGCAAGACTCTGCTTTTTATCATAATTCTTGCTAAGGAAGATGACTTTCTACATGCCACTTTTAGTAATCTTATGGCAGGTTGCTGGGAAAGAGTTTGGGAAGTATTAGTTCTGAGCACTAATGTTTCTGGCATGCAAAGTAAGACCATTTTCAAGAAAAACCCAGAAGGTCCAGTTGCCTTTTGAAAAAGCACCTTTGGGACAACCATGACCTGAATGATTGAGAATTTTCATAGATACCAAGTTTCATCTTTCTGTGTTCCCAGCAGGCCTAAAGATTTAACAGGAAGAACATTTAATGCCGAATGCTGAAATTATGGCTGAAAAATGGACAGAACTTTAAGGGTCTTGACTGGTATAATTTGAGGACTATATAATTAGAATATATGAGTAACACTCAGCTAACATTTAAGCAAATATAAATACCCCAGAAAGTATCTTACTCTTGGGGGAGGGGGGAAGCTTAGTGGCAAGATCATTTCCTATCTTCCTCCAAGTTAGGATAAATGAAGTGGGGATATGTTATGGCCTTGATTCCATTTACCTGTATGGAGCGTCCTATAACCTGGTCAGGCTAGAGGGGTGTATGTGTGTGAAATAGTGTATTGAAATGTGCATGTTAGATTTCCCTCCTAATGCAGACAATCTGGGGGTCTCTGTTGTAAACGAGCTTAATCAGCTACGATATACTAACCGATTTGGAAATTATAATAGCCTTCCTCACTGAGTGACAGGCTGCTGAGCACGTAGTCAGCACAGTTCCCTTCCAACCGCTTCATGTCAGAAGTCAGACCAACATAACCAGCATCACTGTGCAGGATCAGTAGAGGCCGGTTCACCAGAACTAACAGGAAATCTTCACTTTTACCTGTAAAATATAAGTGCAATATAATCCTCTTGATAAAGTGCAATATAATCCTCTCTTGATATTGTTCATCTTGGTCTACAACCACCTGCTGATACTTGCTAAATTATATTTTATCCACCAGATAAAATACCCAAAGTACCAGAATGAGTATCCTAGGAAAGTTGTATGTTGGGACTATTTGGTTTGATAGTTCCTTCCTCTGGTCTTCCTAACACAAACCATAATATTGACGCTGGCCTAGAAATCATTGGGTGTCCACATTTCAAAGGCACTTGTTGTTGCTCACCAGCAGTCACCGGAGCTGGCAGCTGATTCTGACTCTGAGGAGGTTGGGGAGGAACCTGGGCCAGGCTTGGACTTGAGGGAGGGCTTGGAAGAAGGCTCTATGTCTGAGTAAGAGATGGGGCAGGGCCATCTGTCAGCTATCAGTTGTCTTCTACATCAGACAGTAGCAATGCAGAACAGCTAGAGTGGAGGGCGCAGAATTATCAGGAGGCAAGAACAGATCATGAAAAGGGGCTGACGTGAGAGTGAGGCCACAGGTGATAGGTGAAGGTCACACCCCTAAGGCATAAAGAGGTATGAAAGGGGAGTGGTATTCTCAGGAAACAACTTGTTTGAATTCGTTCAAAGTACTTTTGAGAGAAATATTTCTTGCTTCTGTGTCGGGTTGACTGCCAAGTTTTGCCTGGACGTTATTTGTCTGAGTGTTATCTGCCTGGCAGTTTTCCAGATTGAATTCAGGCCTGTACTTAAAGAAGCTGAGAAATGAGAGATTCCTTGTTTTGTTAAATAAAAGGGTTATTTTGTTTAAAGAACTGGCTTTGGGCATACTTGGAAAGCCTAGGTCAGAACAGTTGTCCCCAGAAGTTTCATCATCATTATTTTTATACATCTAGTGCATTTGCTCTATTAAATTCATTATCAAACAATAAGTTGAAAGGTATTTCTGCTAGAAGTATCCAAACACAGTTTGGGGGAAGGGAATGTTATATCCCAAGGTTAACTGACATCTTGTAACCTGCTCCAAGAACAAAGACGACCCATGTCCTGTTTTAGAAAGGCCACGCCATAAAAAAAGCATGGGGCTTGGTTTCTTGTGTTACTTTTAAATCTAAGATCAACCTAGGATTGTGACCCATGAACTTGGTTGACTTAATGGATTTAAAGAGAGGGAAAGTCATGCTGCTGCTTCGTATTAACAATAGCAATCAACAGTTCAAGAAGCTACTGACCAATTTATACCTGCAGCTTTGGGGACTGCAAGGAGCTGTCCGTTGGGCCGCATAGACACATACTTGTCTCCCATGTGAAGCAGCACCTTCTGATCCTGATACTGGAGATCAAACCAAACATTTTTGTCCTGTTTGGTACTGCTAATGATACAGTCATTGGGTCCCTGCAGGAGAAAGAGCGATTTTATTGGAAAGGAAATTCTGCCTTACCCAGTCTAGAAAAAACATTCCCAGCCCTGAGGCTGAAACTTAACTTTCAATCCTAGCTGTTTGGCCCTGCATTAAAAATGCTGATTTTATATGTCAGTCTGTCTATATATGTCATGACCCAACTCCAAATTCAGTTACTGTAAGATGATTGTTGATAATGGCTGTATTTGCGTCACATTAACCTGCAGTGCATTTGATTTACCCATGTGTTGTCCAAATATAGGAGTTCAATCTATTTGAGTGTGATCTTAGCCATGGTTTTCATGATTTCATTGCTATCAGGACATGATCTTGTATAGCTTGGGGTCAGAGTGTTGTATGAAATACACACAACCACTGGATTTATACCTTGTGCTACTCTATTATGTGGTTTGATAGGTTTTTGTTTAACATGCTGCATGAACCCAGAAATTGTGGTCTGTGCTAGTGTATTGCATGCTTTGGCCCTTGTGCTATTGTGCAGACACACATATGCTCATATGCACCCTGTGATTACTATCTACAGTATGTATTAGAACTATCACTCAAAGAATGGCAACATAGGGCAGGGGTCCCCAACCCCCATAAACTGGTCCATGAAAAGAAGCAAAGCCCCATCTGTGGGATGCAGGCAACATGTGAATCCACATCCCCTCCAGTCTGCGGAAAAACCTCTCTCACGGAATCGGTCCCTGGTATCCAAAAGGTTGGGGGTCACTGACATAGGGCATTACATCCTAGTTTAGCTTCAGTTCTGGATGGAAAGACATTTTTGAGAGAAACTTCAAAGTCCCGGTCCTAGGAAAATCTCAATCTGTCAGAGGGACAAGTTTTGGAATAAGGAATTGCGGTAGTACCCACAATATAAATTACTAGTAGCCACATTGCTACAGTACAAAAAGTACTGTAAAGAAGTCAATCTAAAGTGCAATCTTAATGGAATTTGTTTACAACTTTTTTAAAATTAGGTAATAAAAATTAATTAGATGTGGAGATCATTAAGCTGGAAGCAGAAGGAGTCCAAGTAAGGAGTACGTGGGAGCTACAAGGAGGTGGGCGAGGACCTGGGAGGCTGGATGGAGGCCATGCTTGAGTTGAGGGGGTCCTGCAGTATAGCATAAGCACAGAAGGGCAAAGAAATAATACATTGCAGCTCAAGGGCTTCTTTGTATCCTGTGGGCCTGCGGCTGCAAGAAACTCCTGAGTTACAGCATAACACAGGACTCTCCAACCTTGGCCACTTTGCTGGCTGAGGAATTCTGGGAGTTGAACTCCACAAGTCTTAAAGTGGTCAAGGTTGGAGAGCCCTGGCATTACATGAAGCTGCAATTGCCCCTGGAAGCCATGGCTGCCCCAGCTAGCTCACTAGCACAATGCAAAGCCACCTCATCCTGGGAAGTGTTAAATACCTAGGAAGCCCCAGCTTTTCCCTAACCCAGCCACCCTCACTGCCCTGGACTCCGAGACCTCCTGGTGCCTTGCACTCCACCACCCCTGTTTACTTCATCCCACTACTGAGGAGACATGGCCCTTTGTGATGCAGCTGTTACCCACACCGGGACTTCTGCCCAAGGCCTCTGTCTCGCACCATTTTCCAAAAGCACATGGCCTTGTACAAATTACATGCAGCCTTCTTCTGAAGCTTTGGAAGGCTTCCAAGCCTTGTGGGGAGGCCATTCACAATTTGGACAAGGCCGCAGACAGTCTGTGGAAGACCTGATGCAGCCACCAGCTGCCTGCCAGACAGGGCATGCTGGATTAGCAATGGGAGCAAGAAGACAGTGAAGGTCAGCTAGAGCTGCAGGGGCTGTGGAGCACAGAAGGCCAAATGGCATAGATTGCAGGGAGATGGTCAGGTGGAGGTGGGGAGCTGAAGTGCTCCTGTGGACAAAATGCAGCACAGGTTGCCAAATGCCCAAATTTTGATCATGTGACCACAGGAGGGCTGCATTGGCTGTAATGCAGTCGTTACGTCTATTTTTTTCAGCACTGTTGTAACTCAACTATTGCTGAATGAAGGGTTGTAAGTCAAAAATGACCTGTAAAGCAAGGAAGGAAAGTCGAACTACTGTCAATGCTACCTTTTATCCCAAAAAAGGCAAATGTCACAGCACACTTAGTAACAGATTGAAATGGCTGGTCTCCCAGTCTATCCCCATTCTTGCATTATGCAGATGGACTCACCAAGGACATGTATATGCCACTATGGCCACGGAAGCAGACCTTCTTTGAAGCGTCATCATACATCAGTTGGAATATCTCTGTGTTGCCTACTGCCATTGCAGTGGCATAGAGGTCAGCACCTGCAGAATAGTAAAGCAAATTGAGAATCATAGTGGCTAGATGCTTGGATTATGGTCAAATCTATCATTCAGTTTTTACAGAATCCTAATTAGAATCATAGGATTATAAGGAGTCACAATCATCTAATCCAGTGTTTTTCAAATTTGGCAACTTTAAGATGTGTGAATTTCAACACCCAGAAGCCTGCTGATTGGGGAATCCTGGGAGCTGAGGTCCAGACATCTTAATGGCACAAAGTTTGAAGAACGCTGATCTAATCCAGGCCTTTGCAATGTGCAGGGAAATATATTAAACCGTGAAATGGCCCTTTTGTTTTTCATCTTTTCCCTTAATAATTGAAAACAATCCACACTCAACAAATCTTTGCCCTCTCGTTTTGAGTCTCTGCACTTTTGTAAGATCTCTGCATTTTTACAGATTTTGGACTTGTTCCCAGGGCAAGAGAATAATGGAAGTTATTCCACTCATCAGACTAGGCAAAATAACAAGTCACTGTTAGGGGCTATAGTTAGAGGTTCAGTTGCCATGATTGACACTCATATCTAGACAGACAACGTTTCGCTCAACTCACCGGGCTTGCAACAGACGAACTTGTTGGTAGAAGAGGAGCGCAGTGAAACTTGGGCAGGGCTTGATTCCACACTGAAAAGTTCATCCCGTCCAGGTCTGTCCATCTTTAGGGTTTTCATGCTACCCTCTCGGCCAGTCAAATACTTTCCCTCATCATCCCGGAAGGCAACCAATCCACCATGGACTTCCAAAGAGTACATAGTTTGTGCAGTAACGTCAGATACCAGTGAACCATTGGAAGCTAAGAGTTTACCTGCCCCATTTCTCAATCCATACTTCTTCACTGCAGATAGAGCAGGAGAAGGGAACAAAAAAAGGTTGACAGGGCTTGGTATTCAATCCTGGAAAATAAGCTCAAAATGAATGACTGCACAGCAGCGCTGCAACTATTCATTTCATTCTAGAACTACAGCAGAGGTTTTTAACATGCAGCCCATTTCCAACATCTTTCTCATCACCTTTGAATTAGCCCAGTTCCCCATAATTATAATCGACTACTGCACACATTTTTATTTTTATTTATTTTTAAAATCAGATTTAAAGTCCCAAGTGAACCGTTCTAAATGAAGTTCTATTCACTTTCTTAGAAGAGGATTTTAAAACTACTTAGACTGCAGTACTAAATAGTTCCCTCTTGGATTGGTTTGCTTCCTAGTTCAATAGCTGAAATTGTCTAGATCATTTTAAAATACAAAAACCTGTTCATCTACTTTTTGTTTTCTTTCTACCAAAGAATCTCTGCATCTCATGAAGGTTGGAAAAAGTTTTCATTTTAGCAGTTCGAACTAATATTCACCTATTTGTAGAGATACACTTCTAGAGATGTTTCAAGAAATCTGATTCCAACATTCAGTATCTCATACCAACATTATCCTCATCTTATCTAGAGAGCTCCAAATTTTCTCCACCTTGGTTTCCAACTTAGAAATGGTTGGTCCTGAATCTAATGCAGAACAGAGATCAGAATACATCTATCTATAATGAGACATTTCAGGGTTGGAACATTTCAATCTTGAAATATTTTGCATGCCTTTTTTTTTCTCTTCCCAACACTTGGGAGAGCTTTGGAATACCCAAAATAGCCTCTTAAATAATCTGCATGCTTGGAGACTTGGGGCCAGTCAATCTAAGAATGGAAACTTGTATAGGCATGACATTAAATAACATTTAAAATAAATAAATAAATAAAAAATAAAGCAGATAAAGGCTTTATCTTGCCTGATAAAGAATGCTTGGAAATGCTTGGAAATATAATGGCTTGCAACTATAATGTACATTCTTCAGTTAGTCTAAAGAAGATACAGTCTTCTTGGTTTTGTTTTGTGGACGATATGGTTGGGTTTTTTTTTAATATATGTGCTTAGTAAAGGTATATATTTGAAATAAATGTCTTTGTTTTAGTGCATTGTTTTTATCTTTGCCCCCAGTTTAGGTGTTAAAATTGCATCTGTTTTCTTATCAATCTTATTTTCTTTCCAGTACTGTACTGAGGCTATGTATAGATTCTTAGTATAACTCCAGTAAAATCAGATGCATCAAGGCACATAGTCTGAGTTAGGAACTGGAAATTAATTTTCACATCACCGTTCATGGCTAACTTGTTCCCATGTGTACTATCAAGTAGGGCCATATAAAGTAGGCCTTTGATAGAAAGAAGAATCTGAAGTGAAGAGAGGACTAGATATTTTTGCAATGTATTATAAAGATGATTGAATTTGCTCACGGAAGCCTCCCTGGTGAACATATCCCCCTTTCTGGCTTCCGTGTAGTGCTTGTACTATCTAATTGGAATGATCCAAGTTACCTAACAAATGCTGTTAAGGAAATCAAACTTTGCACTATCCATAGTGACTTCCTGGGTAAGCAGAATTTGAATTCACCTGGTATATATGGGGACAATTGCCTTCTGTCAGCATTGTGTGCCTTGGAATCCAGACCTATTGAGGAGATGCAAATGACTCAAGCTTAACTTTTTCACATATTAAAACAGAGGCTTATTTTAGGAGTTTGTCTGGCAATCTTAATAGCTTTTGGGTAAGATGTTAGCAGATATGGCAATGTTACTCAAGCATGATCATCATTCTATCTCTTACTCTTCTTCATTATGATGCTCCCTTGATATGATTGAAATATAATTAATTTCCCCTCTCAAATTTCTTTTCTCCAAGACAAACATACCCAGATTTCTTGGTCTTTCCTAACAGGGCTTAGTCTCCACTTCTAACTTCTAGTCTAGAAAGGAGGTGAATGAGAGGGAACATAATAGAGCTGCACAGAATGATACATGGTGTGGATAAAGTGGGCAACGAGAAACCTTTCTGAAAATACCAGACCAGAAGTCATCCTGAAATTGAATCTTGGAAGAAGCAAGTTCAATACAATGTTTTTGTTTAATGCAGCAGGTAATTAAACGTTGGAATTTGTTGCTATGAAATGTGATGCTGCCTCAGGGATTGGACCAGTTCATGGAAGTCATGGGGATCAATTAGCCTTGAAGGCACTGTGGTTGCCTCAGAAGCCCAACTGATGGGAGATTAGTGGGCTTCCCTATGCAGATGGTTGGCTACTTTGAGGTCAGACTGACGGATGGGCCAGGGATCCAATCCAACAGGTGGCTGCTCATGCTGATACATTATATAAGCCTGTTCATCTGAATAATTCTTAAAATATGGACCTACAACTGGATATAGTACTTCAAATGAAGTTTGGTGTACAGAATCCAATGGAACTACTGTATTATTTACATGATTTGTATTTCTACTGCGGCATCTTAAATTATGTTGCCTTTCTGATAACCATGACTGCTGATAATTACAAGATCCTTTCTCATGTGGGAGATTATCAAAACAGATATTACCTACTCTATATCTATTCATTTGATTTTTTTTTCTTAAGAGAGAAAAACATGTAATTTGTTTTTATTCAATTTCATGCAGATTCAGGCCCTCCCTAGCCTATCAGGATTATCATTATTATTTTTAATTTTCTTTTTAAGGCTATTGGTTATCTCACATAGGTTTGTTTCAGTCGTAAATCTGGCAAGCACCGGGGCTGGTTATTTGAGAGACCATTTATCTCCAATAGTTTCTGTCCACCTAATAAGACTAGGCAGAGTGGGCACATTCCGAGACCGTTCTTTTAAACAGCACCATCTATTGGAACCTAGAAAGTGTGTCTGTTACTGTGGCACTTGCCCGCTGGAATTGCATCCCCTGGAGATTCATAAGGCTCCTACGCTGCAGCTGTTCCACTGGCCTTGCTTGTGGAACTTGGCTTTGATCCCAGGGCTGCAGTTAGCGTAACTCTGGATCCTCTGTAGTTTTCTTTTGATGTATTGTTTCCTGTTCCCAACGAACCTGTCTTTTTATTTCATTCTGCTGTTTCCTACTTTTTTTTTTTTTCCCCAAACAATTTTTTATTTTATGATATTACAAAAATAAAAAGACCTTTTGTTTCTAAGCAGTGCCACTTGGACTTTACATTCACATTCAGTTGTATACCATTTCAATATCTTTAAAAAATTCTTACTTATC
>JANHGC010006101.1:52309-62558 GCA_027560395.1 Boaedon fuliginosus | reverse complement strand
CTTGTTGGCCTTCCGAAAAGCCATGAAGACCTGGCTTTGTCGGCAGGCCTGGAATTGACTACCTCTCCCTCTTGAATGTTGTTGACTGCCTGTATTAATATTTTAAACTGCATTCAATTTTTTGTATTTTTAACTTGTTGTCAGCCACCTTGAATTCCCTTTGAGTGGGGAAATGAGGTGGGGTATAAATCAAATCAAATCAAATCAAATAAATAAAAATAAAATATCCATTGGCAACAATCTTTTAAGTTCCTCAGATACAGCTTTTCTAAGAATGAATGGATTTTGTTGAATAATGTCTACCATTATTATGGTTGATTCCTTACTCAATTAGATTTTTAGACTGTATTTGGCATTTTTATCTACCAACTAAGTCCATCTCTGAACCTGGGATAGACAGATATTGTTGTTTCATGGTGATAAAGGTATGGTTGCAGGAGGTAAGTTGTTTCAAATAAAATTACCTTTTACTACAGGTGGCTTTGTCAATGCCCATGATATTCAAGCTTCCAAACCTATCATGGACACTTTAATGCCATGCTATATGTGTTTCAGTCTTTTTACCAGGGCTATTTCATTTTTTCTTGCCATGAATAGTTGTGCTTTTGCTACAAAGCACCATGAATTCCCTGAAATCATGATTTAAGTAAAAGAGTGGGAAGGAAGAATGAGTTGGGATAGGAAGGTAGGAACAGGCATTAAACTAGAAAGAGATATTTAGAAAAGAAATAAGAGGAAATTAGAAAATACAAAGGCTAGTGGCCTGAGGCTAAAGCACTGAATTTTAAATGCACAGATTAGAGTGTACACTTAATCTAATCTTATAAACATATTATTGCTGTCTAGCACCTCTATTTATATTCCCCCCAAATGCAACGCAATAAAATACCTATAAAGACAGACAGGAATGGCCACAAAATCATAACTTCTGCTTTATTTTTCTGAGATGGAGTCATTCTTTTTTTAAAAAAACCTACAATGGCCAAAGATGTAGAAAGCAGCCTGTTTGAAATCCACAAGCAATATGGTATTGTGGACTGAACAGAGCTCACTCTTAATTCCCATTTGGAAGTTAATATAAGGTGTTCTGCAATATGAATATTATGGTCTACTGCTTTTTGGATAGCCTGAGATCAAAACTCTAAGATACGCCCAGCTTTCAAAATGAAAATTTCTCCAAAGCCAAAGAGAATGCTTTCTTAGCTAAACTTTTATGTCTTTTCCATAATTTCATCAGATGGTTAAATTTAAATCTAATTCATTTTTCTGCCCCTAGCCTTGACTAATTTGTTCTTGATTAATATGACACTTGAGAATCTCATGAGCAAATGATGTGCTAATGAACCAGGATGTTCTGTTTTAACCACAGTTAAATGCCTTTAAAGATTATGGGCACACACCTCCTTGCTTTCTCTGTGTTAGAGAATTAGATGACGCTTCTCTCTTTAAGCAATATTGTCTCTTTGCATATAGTATTGCCTGATTCCAACGTGACACTAAAGCATGGCTTAATGTTGTAAGAGTCCTGATTTTGTGTTTTTCTCTCTTTTCATTCCACCATGAGGAAATAAGGAGAAAAAAAATGTGGATCGGATTTTATTCACATTCCCATTCGTAAATGGGAGCTCTAAGGTCTGAATGGGAGCAGAGACTGGGGGTGGGGAACCAGCTTCAATTCAACCCTGGCAAGATGGAATGTCTATGGGGTCCAATTGATGCTTTATCTTTGACCCTGGAAGAGTAGCATTTTTCTGGACTAAGCTGCTGTGCAACAATTCTATTCGTTTAGTGTCATGGTTTTAATATGTCTGTCATGCTGTTTTAATTTTGATTGGAAGCTGCCCATATTTTGTTATAAAATGGGGAGATATATACGTATTTTAATTAAAAAATAATAATAAATGAGGGCACTACATTTTGAACGAAATTGTTATAAATACGTCTCTACTTCCACGTTTTGCAGAATGTATTATGGGCTGTGTCATACAATGGAAACCATAGTGAGACTGTTCCCATCCCCATGGTAGCTCCTTCTGTCTTTTGTCTTGCTATGAAATTGTGTTTTTCTGCTTTGCTGGTATGTTTGTGTGCTAAAGGAGGTATAACTGGAGATCCTGTGATGTAACCATAATGGACAGGTCCAAACATCTGGTTTTGTATTTCTATATTTTTAGTTCTGTACACTGTTTTGAGTCTTTTGATTTGGGAGCCTTATAAGTGCAAGTTTATTGTATACCAAAAACTAAGGACCCTCCCTCAACCGTAGACATCACCCTCATATTTAGGGGCTTTGAAGAATGCAAGGCATAAGAGACCTATTTTGCAGTTAAAACCTTTCCCCCCACCCCAAAAGTGGAATGGAGAAGAAAGGATAACATTGTATTGGGCGGAGATAAGATTACTTGAACAAATGCAAAAACACAAGAACTTAGTATTGGTGCTGAAAAACATTTTTTTCCAAAATATGTAAGGAAATAGCAATATAATAAAGTCTCTTTTGATTGACCCTTAAAATGTGAAAATAAATACATGAGGAAATAAATGATTAAAGATAGACATTTGGAGATACTGTTTGTTACTCAGCTTTTCTCATTCTAGTACCTTCCATTTTTGGATATTTATTTGTCTATGATGATTCTATGGGATGTAAATATTGCTGTTATCAGTTACTTCCACCCTGTCCTTATTTACATACCAACTGAAAGGTATTGAAGCTATATTTTATGAAGTTCTTTTATTGAAGAATTTCCTTTCTTTTCTGTACAGCCAGCTTAAAAATAACACACAGTATTCTCTTGTGACCTTGTAATATTGTTCTTTGATTTGTTTCTACATATCATCCTGACACAGAATGGAAGTCTTGAAAATGTTTCTCATAACGTATTTTTACTTTATACGAAGGTAGACTTCCTCTCCAGTTAAGCTGAAGAAGAAAGAAGGGGGAAACATCTGAATGTAATAGAAGGCATTTCAATCAGAAAGGCATATTCCCTTTGGGCCATTTTATTGTTTTAAAACGTATGAATACTTCCTAATGTTTAAAACCTTGCTTTGACTGAATAGTAATAGAATTCCAAACACTATACATCATCTGCAATATCAAAGCATCAACATTAACATTATAATACAAAGGATTTTTTTCTCTGTGTGTGTATGTGTGTGCATGCATGTGTGTGTATGTGTGTGTATGTGTTTATACATGCTTTCTACCAAGGTGGGTGGGATGTTCTGATATTTGTTTGCAAACCCTTTTGTTGCTCTGGGCTCAAGCCATGCTTATCTTATTGTTCCTTCTGTTCTTTGAGGATATTCTCCATAGTCTTTATGTTGATAGATACAATACATCCAGCTCTCAGAAATGGTCACTGACTGAATAGCAAATTACTTTGAATATGACTAAATATGAAGGAAAAGGTTAAGACATAGTAATGTAGCTTATGAGATCCAGTTTTGGCCCCACCCAGTGAGAGAATTCATCTGGAGGATGGAAGTCTCCCTCAGCTGCTCTATTCAACATCATAGTCTATAATTTGAAAAAAAAAAGGCTTGTTTTTCTTGATTCTGTGGTTTGCCATGAATTCAATATGCCACACTGATCTTTTGATGTAAACACCTTTTAATAAAGTCTTCCGTTTGAAGAATTCTTTGGTAATGAAATGTTTTCTGTCTTGAAATATTTATGAATTATAGAATAAGAGCCAACAATCAAAAAGTGCATCTAGAAACAGATGGAGGTAGCCTAAAAAGCATGATTAAAGCCTGCCTGGATTCATCTCCTAGACTAGCTGTCAAAGCTGGACAGCCCCTCACTCAACAGAACTTCACTAGAGGTAATGCTGCAATTTGTGGCTCTCAAATCTCACCTGAAGATTGGGCAGATAATGCAAGCCTCCACAGTCTCTTGCCTTTTCATTCACTTATTCTAAAAACTGTACATGCCCATGTTTACTTCTGTTATATGTACCCAGAGGGGGTATTCAGCCAGTTCCGACAGGTTCACGAGAACCAGTAGTGATAATTTTGATTGGTTCCAAGAACCGGCAAATACCACCTTTGATTGGCTGACCACAGCAAATACCACCTCTGATCGCATAGCCACGTCCACCAAGACACACCCACAGAACCTGTGTTAAAAAATTTGAATCCCACCACTGTATGTACCTTCAGGTGGTTCCAGCTTCCATAAGTAAAACTGAAATATGTTATTGTGGAAATTATCATGCATAGGTTATGGAGGTCATCAAGTTGATTATTCCTCTTGTAGATCTATTCATATTTGTTCATATATAGATCAGATTGTCAGTTGCAGTTACTTCCAGTAGCTCATTTTTATCATAAGTCTCTTGCTCTCCTACTTCCTGCCTTTACAGTGTGATAGCACAAAAAAATCACGAGATGGATAAACAGTGAACATAGACATAATGGTGCTTAGTTATGGTATGGTTATTGTACATGGTTATTTTAAGAGATACCATATAAGAAATGCTTTGTTATTAATATGAGAGAAAACTAGAGACCAACATTATTTGAAGGTTCCAGTTTGGCTTTCGATGATGGAAGCACTTATACACCCAAATTATTATTAATATGGGAAATATTCTTAGATATAAAGATATTTTGAATGAAAAAGGAGAGCTCAAAACAAAACAGGAATTAGGGGAGCAAGGAATTGATTTAACATGGTACTCACAGTTGCAAATACAGTCGAGGTATGAAAGAGATGCAAAACTATATGGTTTTTATATGGATTTGATGGATCTGGATAAGATATTGACAGGAAAAGATGAAAGATTTATTAAAAATTTGTATAACTATTTATTAGTTTTCAAATTGGTGGATGAGCAAGTGAAAGAGTCTATGGGCAAAAAAGTTTGGGCATGCAATAGAATTAGATAAATCAGAGAAATTATGGAAGATAAATTATAAATTGACAATGTCAACAAAGAAAATTTATATAAGATGTTTTATAGATGGCACCTGGTGCCGGCAAGGTTGGCAAAGATGTTTAAAGACAAATCTGCTCAGTATTGGAAATGTCATCAGAAACCTGGATCATATTATCACATGTGGTGGATATGTATAAATGCAAAAAGATATTGGTCAAAAATTCACACCTGGTTAGAAAAGATGACATTGCAATGTATTAATTTGAAACCTGAAATATTTTTATTGGTGATTTTACCAGAAACTTATAGTAAGGAGATTACCTATTTGATTATTCATGTATTGACAACAGCTAGGATTGTATTTGCACAAAAATAGAAGAGTGAAGAGATACCTACTGAAGAAGATGTGATAAGGAAAAACTGAGCGGGTGCAGAAATGAATAGATTAACATTGGCAATTAAAGAGAAAGAAGAAACAGAATATTATAAGATACTAGCTGTTTATCCAGCATTGCCCGGGTAGTTTTTTCATTGAAATGACCAGCTGAGGTGCTGCAGGGCAAAGGCAGAGAGGAAGATAGGATCACGTGGGGACCCAGGCAGCCTGAGCACAGCTCCCTGCTGTGAGGTAGGCAGCATGGCAGGTAATGTATTTCTAAAGCTGGGAGGTTGCAGGGCTTCAGTCAGGTATATAGTGGTCATGGGGCAAGGGGAAGTCAACCTCCACTGGGTCTCTGTTGCTGCCAGCTCCCCTGGGCCTAGGAAAGTGGGCCAGCCACCTCCTCTGCTGCCTCATGATTAGCGTCCATCAGCTGTTCCAGCTGGTAACCCACATGTCACTGGTGCTGAATACAAAACACCCAGAACAGCTGATGGGCGGTAATCACGAGGAAGCAGAAGAGGTGGCTAGGCCATTTTGCCAGGCCCAGGGGAGGTGGCGGCAATGGAGAGTAATGGCAGAATTGGCTTCCAGGCGGTGTGGCCTGCTTTGTCTCCGCTGGCCCCAAAGTGTTTCTGCCTCTGCCTCCGTGCCCTCCTATGTGGTGGCTCGGCCCAAGATGGCCTTACATGGTCCCACCAGCATGGCCTCCTCCATTCCCAGTGAGTCCCACATATTGCTGTCACCTGTGGCACTGGCCATTTTGCTGTCTCCATTGTTGCCTCCTCCAGCAATAGATGCTTAGTCCCCCATTGTCTTGCTACATCTGCTGCTGCCTCCGGTGTTTGCAGCTGGCACAGCCATTCCCAGTGCTTTGTGCAGTCCCATGGCCCCCTCATTTCTCAGAAGTGGCCGTGAGCTGGCCATTGGTTTTTCAGCTGGGGGTTCAGTGTGTACAGCCAGCTCACAGCTGCTTCTGTAAAATGGGGGGGGGGGCGGCACAGGATTACAGAAAGCATTGGGAATGGCTGCTGTAAGTGACTGTGAGCTGGTTTTTCCCAGCACTTTGTGCAGTCCCATGGCCCAGCAGCTATGAGGTGGACATTTGTTTTGCAGCCGAAGCTATTTAGTATTTATTTATTTATTTCGATTTATACCCTGCCTCTCTTCCCTGATTAAGGCGGCTTACAATAATAAAATACAATTACAATAAATATATTTAAAATTGCAAATAACCATCCATACAACAATCACACAGTAGTGAAACCGGGAGAAAAGGAAAGGGGGAAAAAAACAAAGGGGATGGGGAGGATGTCAATCCCAGGCCTGTTTACAGAGCCAGGTCTTGGTGCCTCTGTGAAAGGCCAATAAGTTGGGAATAGTTCTAATCTCCACTGGGAGTTGGTTCCAGAGGACCGGCACCACCACAGAGAAGGCCTTAGCTCGGGGATCCGCCAGCCGACATTGTTTAACTGATGGGACCTGTAACAGGCCAACTCTGTGGGATCTAACTGGGTGCTGGGAGGCAAAAGGTAGAAGAAGGTAGTCTCAAAGGTACCCTGTTCCTAAGCCATGTAGGGCTTTAAAAGTTGTTACTAGCACCTTAAATTGAACCTGGAAGACCACTGGCAGCCAGTGCAGCTCACAGAGGATCGGTGTTATATGGGTGCGTCGAGACACACCCATGATCACTCATGCGGCCACATTCTGGACCACTTGAAGTCTCTGACTGCTCTTCAAGGGCAGCCCCATGTAGAGTGTGTTACAGTAATCCAAACAAGGGATGATGAGACATGAGTGACCATGAGAAGAGCCTCCCAGTCCAGGAAGGGTGCAACTGGTGCAACAGGCAGACCTGTGCATATGCCCCCTTGGCCAGAGCTGACACATGATGATCCAATTGCAGCTGTGAATCCAAGATATTCACAGCTGCGCACCTGTTCTTAGGGGAGCAATTTCTCTCCTCCCAGCAATATAATTGGATAATCCACTGGACCATGGGGGTGGGGGGCAATACCCCCAGCCCCTCGGTCTTGTCAGGGTTGAGCTGTACCTGTTGATCCTCATCCAGATCCTCCAGGCACCAGGACATCACTTCAACAGCATCACTAGTTTGGTGGTCATCTGGTGGCATTGCTTGCTGGTGCCTCAGTTTGAGGCATGACACATGCAGACTAGAGCTTTAGGTGTGTGTTGGTTCGATGTGTCTCCTTTAGCATCCTTTTTGGGGGGCAAAGAGCCCCCAAAGGCATTGGTGATCTCAACAATGCTGATCTTACTATGGAAAGGTATCTATGTGCCAAGTTTGGGGGAGATTGGTGGAGGGGTGTAGTTTTTTATAGAGCACATACAAACACACATCTCTCCCCAGACTTCTCTTTTATAGATATAGATGGGAAATATTTTATCAATGGTTAGAGAGTAGATATGAAAGAAAAAATTAGAAAATATTAACTATGTAGCCATTAAATTTAAGGATGATTAATTATTATGTATGAAAATATGATGACGATGTGAATCATGATAATGCATAATATTGTACCCGGCAGCCACACTGTTTGATGAAAGATGTTGTTTATAAAAAATAAAATAAAAATAAAAAAATGACATAATGGTGATTAGTTGTGCTCTTACAGAATTAGATTTTTATTCATCAGATAGATCTTTCAGAATCATAATTTACTGGCATAGTAAGTTTTTTGCATGTGGACAGTCTAGGATTCAATTTCATAAAAGGATCTCAGCTGACAGGATGGAGAGCAACCTCTGCTTGAAATTTAGGAGATTCTTTGTCATTTGGAATAGAAGACCAAAAAACTCATAATCTAACTCAGTTATATCAGTTTATTTCTTCAAAGATAAATACAACAAGCAACTAAAAACTTGTGCAGCTATGCCTAAAATACTACACACCGGAACAGAGTATTGGACTCTTCCATTAATTTTTCCTATTATAAAATAATAAAATAAAGTAAAGTAATTGCTCTTTTCTAATGACAGATCAAATTAATGTGAAGTTTGTTAAAACCACTTGGTGGTTTTTGGGTTATCACTACTGCAAATTCAAGTAGCTATCCTTACTATTTGAAGAGCAAATGTGCAAGCAGAACTTCACAGATGCTTGATTCTATTAGCTATTACCCCTCTAGATTCTTTACTGGCATGTGGTTCTATTCTGAGTAGAAATAAAATAAAGGCACAATTCATTTCACATCGTTTTCATCGTTTTAATAGAGAATTTTTATCCAGTCGTGAACGAACTGTGAATCATGCAAAGTAATAGCTATCTACAGGGTAAGTGGTTCCTGCTTATTTAATTACTTAATTCCAGACAGCATAATTGGACTTTATCATCTGGATTCTAATTCACATTTTTATTCTTTTGTTAAGATTTAATAATGTTTAGATGAAACAAGAGTTTACAATGGCATAATCAGTCATATTAGTGATACTAATTAGTTGTATTAAATACGGGCAGTTCACAGGAACTTTGCTACCTGCTGAAGGTAGGTATTTCCCCTCCCCCCCCCTGAACTTTGAGTAGTTGTTAATTCCTGGTAAATGCCTGAACAAATCTCTGCAATCTACTTGGGAAGATTTTCCAGAAGTGGTTTGCCCTTGTCTTCTTCCTAAGACACCCACAGATAGAGGCGGTGGGGGGGGGGGAGGTAGGAGAGGGAGAAGGAGAGAGGGAGAGGAGAGACTGGTGCAAGATCACCCAGCTGGCCTCATACCTAAAGCAGAACTAGAACTCTCAAGCTCCTGGTTTCCAGCCTAGCACCTTAACCGTTACACCAAGTTGACTCTCAGGAACATTGTGGGAGAGAGAGGATTCAAATTCAAGGGCATTTTCATACTTTATCTAAAAATACCCCTAAAGCTAAGGCAGAAGTGTATTCAGCCAGTTCCGACAGGTTCGGGAGAACCGGTAGGGATAATTTATTTGTTTGGAGAACCAGCAAATATCACCTCTGATTGCCTGACCACAGCAAATACCACCTCTGATTGGCCGACTACATAGCCACGCCCACCAAGACACATCCACAGAACTGGTAGTAAAAAATAATCGAATCCCACCACTGAGCTAAGGTATACTATCAATAAACTGAGCGATGTAACACATACGTGCAAACTTTACACACACACACACACACATCCCAAATTGAGACTCTTTTAATGCATCATTGAAAAATGGAAATCCTTGCTTTTCCATTGCCACACTAAAAGATGCGGCATCTGCAATAAAATAGGTCTTGAATGTACACCTTGTTGAGTTGTTTACGTTTAATTATATTGTCACTTATTGTGTTTGGGTCATTGCTGTCATTGTAATTTCTTCTTTTTTCCCAAGGCTTGATTGTATTTGCTTCATTAAAAAATATTTAAAGTGGTGCTTTTGAATTAATGCAGTCTTTGCTAAACACTTCAGTCTTGCGATTCCCTGTCACCCATGTTTTTACTGTTTAATTGCAATCTAAAGGCGCCTTTCTTTGACCGTCTTATTTACTCAGCTGCTAATTTTATTACTCCCTTTTAGTGCCTTGGGATATACTGCATGAAGGGCACGGCAGAAGTATGATTTTGATTGATTATTTACAAATTTGCATAATCTCCCATAATGCAAATCAGTAACATTTTGACTGGGGATAATGGATGTTAAACACACTATGGAAGGCTGATTTTTTTTTAATTGGTTGTTAAAATAATTTACAGTCAGATAAAAATTAAAGCAGCAGGAATGTTGTCCCCCTCCCATGATTTATTTAGCTTATTGTCTTGCATAAGGCTATAGCGGAGGGAAAAAAAAGAGAAATAATGTGTGCTCTGTCTCTAAAGAGATTTGACTGCAAGGACAGAAAGATTATTTTAGAAAGAAAATTGTGTGCAATTGTGCATTATCCTTCTTTCATATACAGGTCTACTTTTGCACATCAGCTAATAAGAGACTAGGCAGTCGTTTTTTTTGACCCCACGTGCAATAAAA
>JANHGC010006101.1:0-11317 GCA_027560395.1 Boaedon fuliginosus | reverse complement strand
CAACAGTAAATGAAATTAATTTTAAAGAAACCAGAACTATTACCAAAACTGAACACTTTAATAACAGAATAATCAGAGAAGCCATCGAGATAGAAAAACGGCCCCACAGTATGAATAAACGAGATGACACCTCCCGCCTACCAGCCATTTGGAAACCCGTACTCATAGACAGACGAATCCAAACTTAGAAAACCAACAACAGACCAAGACATCTTCAAACAAGACATGATGCCACCAACCCCACAAGTCACCCACCCACGAAACAAACTCACACCCACAACGAGGATGTGATGCGACCACAAACCCGAAACCAAATAGCAGCAGCATCACTAGCCAGTCTAAACAATACCACACCACCGACCAATCCAAACATGACCAATTTCCACCCCAAACACCAATCCAAACCATTGATCAAACATGACTAATCACCATCCCAAACCACCAACCAATCTAAACATGACCAATCACCATCCCAACCATCAATCCCAACCACTGCCCAATCAGGACATTACCACCAGCATTTAAGGAAAGAAGACAGCTACGATCACGCATTGCTCCCAGAAGCACGAAGCTGAAAGCACCAGCCTGAAGATGACAAGTTTAACCTCATCAAAATGTCACCAAGATACTTCCAATTTTACATGGGAGAAAACCCAAATAACAAAAGACTTACATACAAATAACCATGAAGATATATAATTTTGGTATTTCCCCTAGAAGGGAGAAAACCTCCCCTATCTTTTCTGGTTTAGGGGATCTTCCCTCTTGTGCATACAGTGACATGTGCTTATGTAAAAATCTTAACCCAGCTATATTTTTAAACTACTTGGAGTTAACCTATGTTCTTTTGCCCACTAAAACTTCATTCTAATCTAATTAAGCAGCAGATATGTCAGCAAGATAGATTGGGCCTCAGCCTTAACCTTTTTATTCATAGATGCTTAGGACAATTTCTTGCACGGGTTTCCCAAATCCCTGCTGGCCAAGATAATTTAATTGCAAGTGGCAGAGAACTGGTGGGAGGGGGCAAAACATTTCTGTCTCTCCTATTACATACATATACATCAAACTACTCCCGTTTGAGATGACCAACATTATGCAAACCACAAAAAATTGCAATTAAATTATCATTTAATAGATTTCCATGCTGGATAGAGAGAATACCAAACCATTTTTAGCTTCCTAGTTCAGAATTCAGGCCCCAAACTGACTTTGTTATTGTCTGTAAGAAGAATGAGATAATTCTGATTTTTTAATTAAAGATCATCATTTTTTATGATTTGTAGCAATATTTCCTGCATTGTGAATTCTAGGTTTTAACCCTGCCTGAAATACAATTTATGGCTTCAGTGAAATAATTATTTTTAGCAGAATCTATAGCAGTATTTATAGCAAATTTATAGTAAAATAATGACATGTGTGGTGATATCATAAGGTTAAATATTATACACTTCACAATATCTTTTTTAGATTTTTTTTTAAAATCCTGCCTTTATTCCTTTTATAAATATCTCAAGGCTTCTAACATAATACTTCTTCCTCCTCCCATTTCCTCCTCAATAATAAACCTGTGAGGTGAGTTTGTCATGGCCACTTCTTGTGATCAGGGGATAGAGGTCTTGACCTTAGGAAGAAGCCACACGCCATAGGATTCTTGATAAATCAGGTACAGCTTTATTGGTATTCCAAATACGTAAGGTTAGTCTCCTGGGAGACTACATCTGGATGTAAGTAGGTAAAGAACTCCAAAGAACTGAGCACATGTAGCTCCTGCATGCCCTTATATTCTAGGGGTGCAACATCTCCCCCTACAGGTTTACAGGTGCAGCAGATGACAGCTGCTGCCACCTGGTGGCACATCTGGGGGCAGAGCCAGGAACATAATTTTACCTGACAGAGTTGGACGGAGAGAAAGTGACTTGCCCAAAGTCACCTAGCCAACTTTCCTGCCTAAAATGGGACTAGAACTCATGGTCTCCTGATTTCTTGTCAGATGCCTTAACCACTAGACCAAATTGCCTAATGTTTGATGTAAGTGTGTGAATCAGGATACTTGTATGGAGACATCATGCATTTTCTTTATTTATCCCCTTGCTCTGGCCCCAATGGTGGCATACAAATAGATTGGATGGGCTCATTAATATTAAAATTTGTCTTAATATGTATTCATTTAGCATTTAATAAAATTATTGTTTTATTATGTTTACTTTTTAAAGTGTTTTTTTTCATATTCATGGTTTTTTTTATATACAGTAGTTTTATCCACCATCCATCTCAACAAAGGTGCCCATTATCATTTTTGGCGAGATGGACCGTTGTTTATGTTTGATAAATAAATAAAACTGCATGCACGTGAGGAAAATTAGAAAGAATACATTGCCATGTGAACAAACTAAGTAGTTTTTTCCCCTCTTGTGCCACTGCTGCATTTGAAAGAAAAAGCAAAAATGTTAAAAGTGCAGCCCTGACATTTATAAAAGAGAACATGGCAACTTTGTCAGTTTGATTGGCAGGAAAAAAACAATATTTTAAGGCCTAGGTAGAAAAGAAAGCTGTTTTATTTCTTCAAAAGAAGAAATATGTGTAAGATGCTGCAGGATGAAAATGACAATTCAAAACAAGAGGCTGGAATTTATCATTTGAAAACACATAGCAGGAAATAAGAAATAAGGATTAAAAGAGCAGAAAGAATGCTTCCTTATATAGAAGATGCCAACTGTGCTTGTGCCAGTGTTTGTGTATGAATGCTAGGCTGAAGAGCCATGTTTGATCTTAAAAGGGTGTATAGATATAGTTAATGGACTAGGAAATCAATTGGACATGGTTATTTCCAGTTACAATCTCTGTTAGAAAGACAAGGATATGCATAGTGGAGGACGTTTATGTAAAAAAAAGACCATTGAAATCAAGTAATCTTGACATTTCCAAAGGAACAGATCATTTTATGGAGTCACTCTGAGTGAAAATACCAAGTCATAAAGATTAAAACTAGTTGTGTACTATCAACTCCCTAACTAAGATGTTGAAAGAGATCTAGAAATAGAGAGGGAAATTATCAAGGCATCCTGAAAAGGAAGTCCTGCAATTATGAAACATTTCAATTAGTCCGACATTGGCTGTGTGTATGTGTTCAAACTGTGAAAGACAGGAAACATTTTTAGGTACTATAAATGACTGTGCTAGAACAGTTACTCATGTAATCAATGAGTGAGGGAACAGTACAAAAACCTAAGTCGTGCTCATACTTAATAAGAGAAACACATGTAGTCAAACCGATTGGGAATAATGATACAGTACAATACAACATAAAAAAAAACTATGACAACCTAATATAGCAAGTTCCAGTCATATTTAACTGCAATAAAGGGAACTTCTGAACTGGAGGTCACCCAGTAAAATTGAATCCTGGCTGAATTAGTGCAGACTAAAGGACATACTCTTTTACACAACATGTAAGAAAACTTTGGAATTCACTATGAGATGTAGTGCTGGCTACCAGTTTGGCAGATTTTTTTAAAAACTCTCGGCTAATCTATGGAAGACATTGCGATGAATGGCTATTAGCCCTGATTGCAGTTGGACTACCTCTGAAGACCATCTGCTGGACACCAGTGGGCTTCCTTGTGCAGTTGTTTGCCCCTGTGAGAACTAGATCATTGGACTAGATCATGGTGTGTCAAACTCAAGGCCCACAGGCTGGATGTGGCCCACGGGGTGCTTAGATCTGGCCACACGGCCACCCTGGAAGCAGTGACAGACTGGCTTGTGGCAAAGGGCCCTTCCGAGCTTTGTTTTTGCTGGCAGACCATTTGGGCCACCACAAGTGCCCCTGACATGAGTGACATCGAGCTGGCCATGTCCCCCCGACCACACACACACACACATACACACACACACACACCGAAGTTTTAACACAACCCTGATGTGGCCCTCAATGAAATCAAGTTTGACACCCCTGAACTAGATGGTCAGGAGTCTGATCCATGAAAGTGCTGCTTATAGTATATCCAAGTCCTAATAGTTCCGCCCCCAAGATATTCCCCCATTTTGTATGCATGCCTTGTATTGTCCGTCCCTAAATCTAATACCTTATATTCCTTCCTGTTGAAATTTGTTCCTCTCAACCAAACCTTCAAACAATCCAGTTAATTCAGGATGAAGGTGGAAAAATAATAATTGTTGAACAAGGATGTATCATGCCTCTTTTCTTCCAAGCATATTTAAATTAACAATGACAGCGTCTTAATTTGTGTTTTAAAATATCCTAACAAAGCTAGGCCTTACTATAAAATGTTTACAGTCTCATTTTCAAGCCCAGTGTAATAACATATGTTTAGAAAGAACTTATTACTTGTACTCCAGGATCATTTTGAAGAAGTGTAAAAGAAAAGAATAGATTTTAGACTGCATTGTGCCTGGAACAAATCAACAATTGCTTTGGTCTATGCTCCCTTCTTCTCTAGTATTTATTCCTATAAAAAGCATTTATAAAGCACATGATATAACTAAATCCCAGATAGGTTAAATGAGGAATAAAATTCACATTGTGTTTGATAAATGTATGTTGCCTGTGATACATCTAATGCCTGGAGTTATGCATTTTTCGGTTCTTCAGTTTCAGTAGATATTATTATTCATTGCAATGGACATGGAAATGAGATACATGGATTTGAAATGAGCAGCCTGTCTACCATTCTCCTCCTTCTCATCATCCTAGATGTTCAGTTTCACTGAAATCTGTACATTATTTACAAATCAAAGATGTATTATTTGATACTGGAAGTAACTCATCGGTTGTGGGCAAACAAGTGTCTTCCATATATTGGCATCTCTCCCAGAAATGCTAATAGGCTCAGGGTAGCTTCCAGGATTTCTTCTATCATTTATTCTGTATATTTTAATATAAGCCCCTCCTGCCCTGGATTTTACTCCATTCTATCTTCACGCTATCTTTCTTTATATGAATCTCTTTATTGTGCTCCTTTTTTCACCACCAGTTGTTGCTTAGTTCTTTATATGTATTAAGCTGCTTCATAAGCGTGAGAACATAATGAGGTTCTCTCAGTATCATGGGAATGCTCAGAGAAGATATAATAACATGGGAAATTTTCCCAAAGATTTTTTTTATTTTTAGAAAAGTAGGAAGCACTGTTGGGCCACCCAATCTTAAGTCAAGTTAAGATCTTTGTTCCCTGTGTGCACAGCCACTACAGAAAGTGATAGACTCTTTATTAACAATAATTATGGAATTATGTTGATTCAAAACCCCAGGATAACACATTTTGCAATTGCAGCACAACTGTTTGCAGATATCCTTAGCTGATCACACTAGTTTCTCAGAGGATAAATAGGGATTCATCTGTGCTTTAAATGGGCCACTTTGTCCGTGTTCTACTGTCCTTCCATTCTAGGAAGCCTGCTTAGTTAGACAAGTACAGAAGATTAGTAACCTTGTTATGTTTGCTTCATAAAGACAGTATTGTTAATTCAACACCTGCAGAAAGACTGATTATTTTATTCCTGGTTGCACACTCAGCCAGATGTTTAGGGTGGACTTGTCATTTTTATTTATCTGTTGAGTCCTTCCCAAGGGCCTGGGATAGGGAGATGTTGTTTAATGCTATTAAAGGTGTCATTTAGGATATGTGAATGCTCACTGTGGATAGTGAGAAGGGAAGCATATAAATTTCATACATACATACATACATACATACATACATACATACATACATACATACATACATATTGAAGTAGGATAAATCTATCTGTGAACCCTAAAATGCTAAACTTTCCCCCTCCCTCTCTCCCTCCCTTCCCCCAAACAAATCCGGACATGGGGGCAATTTTGGAGCTGGAATGTAGCCTTTATACCTCAAGTGACAAGGAAAAATTATGAAACAGTGCAGAAGTGTACTTCTTAAAAACATTACAGCAGTGTGAGTTATTCAATGGAAAGAAGAAGAAAAAAGAGTAATGAAATAACATTTCTCCCAGGCTTTGAAGTAGTGATGTTCTGCATGGCAAGTAAATGTTCTAATCAGTATACAATTGAGAGATTCCTCCATCAGTAACTGCAAAAGACATTACTGAGCAAATTTTTAAAATAAAAAATAAAGGAATTGTTGGTTTAAAGCTGGTTGGTTTCTGGCAGACAGACAAGCAGACATACACAGAGAGAAATACAGTGTGTGTGTGTGTGTGTGTGTGTGTGTGTGTGTGTGTGTGTGTCTAAAAGAATTATCTTCTCACCCCTATAGGTGGTATGTGTTTTTCTCAATCTCAAGAGGTCTGGTAACTTGAGGGTCCTGCTCCTAGCACTGCAAACTTCTGGACAGAAAGCTCAGATATTGTTCCTGTTCTTGTGCTGCTATGTCTCAGTGCTGTTTTTATTCCATCTCTTTCTAGCCACTGGTAGGATTTCCCAAGGTCTTATCTCTCCTTATTTCCACGTTAAATCTCTCCTTGATCAGCTTCCATCCATTATTCCTTGTCTGGCCTCCAGGTGCTTTGGAAAATAGCTTGACCCCCTCCTCTTTGTGGCAGTCCGTCAAATATTGGAACACTGGTATCATGTCTCCCCGGTCCTTCTCTTCTCTTGACTAGCCATGCCCAGTTCTTGTAACTGTTCATTGTATGTTTTAGCCTCCAGTCCCCTAATCATCTTGATTGCTATTCTCTGCACTCTTTCTAGAGTCTCATCATCTTTTTTATAGTGTGGTGACCAAAATTGGATGCAGTACTCTAGGTGTAGTGTTACTAAGGCTTTATAGAGTGGTATTAGTACATCCCTTGATCTTGATTGTATCCCTCTTCCTGGTGATGTACAGTCTCTGGGTGTTGAACTTGGGTGGAAACCTCTGTACAGTGTTGTGCATCAACAGTTTCTATGTCCTTGTTTGGCTACTATACTGGCAGGGTACCTGATGACCGGCAGGACATACCTGTTGAGGAAGTGGCTGGTGGTATTTCCATTCTTGTACTTGCATTCATATTCAGTCCTTGTAATTATTTGGCTGAGGTAGTTCAAGCCTATCCAGAACAGCGGAGGGAACCATGCACCATCTTGATAAATGCTCCACTTGAAAACCATTTGTACAAGTTGTCTTGAATTGACTTCTGATGTGGTCTTCCACAGTCCAATTGAGTTCTTTGGAAAGTCTTTAGCATTCTGTTCACTTTGTTTAGTGTCAGGCATTCGCAAATCCATGTGCAATGCACTGAGTCACAGACTTTTCTGTAGTCAATCCAGGCTGTACTCCAATTTGTATATTTATATCTTTAATCTTAGTTCACTAATCTATCTAAAAACAATTAGTTTTTTTGAGCCTCTGGAGCTTTTTCCAATGTTCTTCTGAGCTTGTTCATGTACTAGCCTATGTATTCTTATGCCTGATATAAGGCAGGTGTGCATTCATGTGTGTGTGTACACTATATTTTCAATCTGTAAATATATATTTAAATTAACTTAACATGTATACTTTTATATAAGTGTGTATAGTATACATATATCTTGGTATGTAGCTATTTTTACATGCACAGACACCTGCAGAAACATATTGCATATACAGTATATATGTCTAATAATATTGGCAAACAGAATGGAAAAAAATGCAGTTGCTTTTGTAACATGAAAGATTGTGAGGGCAGAACATCAGGGAAATTGTCCAGTGGGGCCAATGGTAATCAGTTGTCTGGACTGAATCCATGACAAGTCTCTGTTGAAGTATGTCTTGACAAATTGTCTTAAACTGGCTTAGAATCCTGCTGGCATCAACAAAATGCTGGAGCTGCAGGGTGCCATGAGGATATGGCCAAAGTATCTATACTTTTTTGCTTTTGGGTTAAGAGATGTGAAGTTACAGCTCAGCAGATATTTGGGGCTATGTTGGCAATGGATTATTAATATATAAAACTGACAGTAGCTTCTGACAATTACTTTGCTAAGCCTTAATATAAAATGTAATTAATAAAATGCGAAACAAAAGATCAATATATATATGACTTTCACCTCAGTCAGATAAAAAACACAGAGCCATTTTACATAAGACAGGCATTTTTTTCTTTCTTTTTTATCACGTTTAGTTATTTCTATTCTCTTTGCAAAATTGTTCTGTGTCTTCAAAATGTACAGAATTTCATTCAGCCCCTGATTTATTCCAGTCTACATGCTGTTTCATTTTATCTCATTCAGCATTTCTTATGGGATTTCTCTTTCATCATTTCCATGATGCTCCTGTGGATCTTTTCTATAATTTCCTTTTATAAAAAACAATGAGTACTTGAAGCTGAATGTGGCCTCAACAGTTGACCTAAGATTATACAGTCTTGTCACTTAACAGCTATAGTCACAATTTTCTGAAGGTTGTTGCATTTTACTTATTAAACACTTTCACTGGAGGACTGGAAAATTGATTAGTTTATAAAAAGAAAGGAGTGACTTTGTAAAGATTAGTTGGAGGTTTTGGGATACATAAAGTCTTCAATAATTTAATTAATACATAATAATGTATCTTTTATATCATTTTATTAACATACCTTGTTGCAACAGATTTTTAAATTTATGAATATGAAAAAATGACTATAGCTGACTACAGCACATTAAAATAGTAGAATAGTAATAACATTATTGGTCTTGTTGGTTCAAGAATGTCATCTTGTATTATCTACCACACATGAGTTTTCTATCACAGCATCTGTTTTTGGAGCATCAGACCCCTGAGATTTGATCGGCCCCAACCCTGACATATGAAGTAGTTTACACTGAGATGAAGAATTGGTCCACATTTCTACATATTGTTACCATTGGTTTCCAGAACTTCAGATCAAAAGCTTTCCCATTTGTCAAAAGATGACAAAGATTAACATTGGAACATTTTGCATGCACTGAATATGCTTCGCTAATGAACTGTGAACCTTGATGAAAAGTCTGGCTTCAACCTTATGCTTTAAACAATGAAATTATTTAGACAGACAAAATTTATTTGTAAGTCCTTTCTTAGTAAAACTGAATTGCATACCATAATCAGTTGTGTTTCTATACAAATCTGTTCATTCTGAAAATGATGATGCATAACTTTATTCTGTGTGATTGTTGAATCATAGTTAGGAAATAATGCAGATAATTATGGGGATGCAAGGATCCTGGGAATTGAGATGGTGGGGCAGATGATCAGGAATGCTTTTTTTTTTTTCATTTTTTTTAGAGTTTGGGGAGTGTAGGATTAAAAAAAATCTGCTAAAACTCTAACAACAACAATACAACTGGTTTCAGGTGGAGAAAAGACTGGTATCCAACATAATGTGTGAAAACCATGCAGCTGTCTATTTTATTATAATCATATGTGTATGGGAGCTACAGTCAACTTTAATTATGGAGCAAAGTCTGATGCCATTTTAATCTATAGTAGTATATTTAGTCCTACATGTACATCATCTAATTATCTTTATTAAATTAATCAGGGTATAAATAACTGGTTGACTTTCCCTCCCTCTATTTTGAAAAAAAAAAAAGATGTTGTACTCCTGTTCAGCCTCTAACCTCTCTTTAATGAAGTTCCATATCTTCATCTCAGAGATTCTCCACTCAACAGTTAGTCCTCTTAACATTAAAATTAGCTATTTTCTATAGCTTCACATCAGTGAATATGATTTAGGTGAGGTTTGTTTGCAGTCTAGATTTATTTTTTGTTGCTGCTCATTATTATATATTTTATAACACAATTATATATATATAACACAAGAATAAGAATTATATATATATATATGCATACAGCTGGTTTTAGAAATGTTTCACATTGATGCCTTTGATTATAGCTAACAGGTTAACACTAAAGAAAAATAAAATAAAGGAAAAGGCATCATGAGGTTGTAAGGCTGGCTTTTTCTTAGTTCTTTTGAACAGCTCTTCGATTAGAAAACTTTTTGCCCTTGAAAAGCCATTAAAAAAGGTTTTGCTTTGTTAAGTGCTGCATTTTTCAGAGTATAAGACATTCTGAAGTATAAGGCACAGCCAGCTTTTGGGGAGGAAAACAAGGGGGGTGGCTGCATCTGCCTCCCAGCAATTTGTCTTCTGTGCTAAATCAGGCTGAAACTAAAACTGAAACAGGCTTCTGAACAGGAGACAAAGGGAGAAAATATCTAGGAGACAGAGGCAGATTTCTTTTTCTCTTGTTTTCCTAGCCAATAGCTCACAACAGCTGATTGGGGCTGCTCATGCTGAATCAGTCTGTGCTGAAACTGGAACTGAAACTCGCTTCAGCACAAGAGATACAGGGGAAAAAATCTGCCTCAGATTTTTTTTTCTCCTTTGCTGAAGCAAGTTTTACTTTCAGCACAGACTGATTCAGAGGGAGCAGCTGATACCCTCAATTAGCTGTTGTGCAGAGGCAGTGAACCCTGCAGTTTTGCTGAAAACAGGAGGAACAGGCATGGATGCTGCGATGTGATGAGCTGAAAGATGATGATCCAATTGTAGCTGTGAATCCAAGAGAACCCCCAAGTTGTGCACCCATTCTGAGGGGAGTAATTTGTCTCCCCCCAGCATAAGAGATGGAGAATCAATTGGACCATGGGGGGTACAATATCCACAGCCACTCGATCTTGTCAGAGTTGAGTCTGAGCCTATTGGTCCCCATCCAGATCTTCACATCCTCCAGGCACCAGGGCATCACCTCAGCGGCATCACTAATTCGATCCGGGGTGGAGATATATAACTGGGTATCATCTGTGTACTGATGATACCCCACCCATGTTGTCGGATGATGTCTCCCAGTGGTTTCTTGTATATGCTAAATAGGAGAGGGGAGAGGATCAAGCCCTGAGGAACCCTGCAAGGCAGGGCCCTCGGGTTCCATCTCTGTCCCCCCACCAACACCAACTGGGTACAGCCCAAGAGGTAGGAGGAGAACAACCGCAAAATGGTGCCTCCCACTCCCAACCCCCTAAGCTGCCCCAAAAGGATACCATAGCCGATGGTATTGAAAGCCACAGAGAGGTCAAGAAGTACTAGTATAGAGGAAACTCCCCTATCCCAAGCACACCAGAGATCATCCATTAGTGCAACCAATGCCATCTTGGTGCTGTACCTGGGCCTGAATCAAGACTGCAGAGAATCCAGATAATCAGCTTCATTCAAGGTCCGTAGGAGCTGAGAGGCCACTCCCTTCTCAACAACCTTCCCTAAAAAGGGAAGGTTGGAGACTGGATGAAAGTTGTTCAAAACATCTGGGTCCAGGGAAGGCCTCACTACCGCCTCCTTCAAGGCAGGTGGGAAGGACCCCTCTCTCAAAGAGGCATTCATAACCGCCTGGAGCCAGCT
>JANHGC010006097.1:37440-48222 GCA_027560395.1 Boaedon fuliginosus | reverse complement strand
AGGAAGGAAGGAAGGAAGGAAGGAAGGAAGGAAGGAAGGAAGGAAGGAAGGAAGGAAGGAAGGAAGGAAGGAAGTTAATTGCTAAGAAAATTCTTCTAAATTACTATCAAATGGAGCTGGCAGTTCACCTACATACTATTTCCAGTGGTATCTGAGGACCATAGTCAAGAAAAGCCATACTTGAATGATTGAAGCCACATCATTTGTACATCCCAAAAGAAAGTGAGAGTGAAGGAAGGAACATTGACTTGCAAGAATCTAATATAGCTGTTTTTATAAAAGTTGTTCAAGACTTCATTGACTACTATCCAAGGCAGCTTTTGAGAGTCAGAGAGAGGGAGAGAGAGAGAGAGAAAATGGGGTTCTTTACTGAGTTAAACTTAGATGATTGACACCAGAGCTTTAATACTAACTGCTCCTGCACCCATTGCTACTGTTTAATGTTTAACTGTGTGTGTACTTGGAGACTGTAGATCATATTGTCACCTACTGGATAAGTGGTAGCTCAGTAAAAATAAAGCAGTTTCATTCCCAGATTCTGTGTACAGCCTGATATGTGTGTTTGTGTGTATTTGTAAGTGAAAATGTAATATGTACGTTCTCTGAGAAGCTGCTGTGAAATTTACTATGTGCCTTTGAGTACTTTAATCAGATTGATGATATTGGATAATTCATTTGTTAAACTGTTACAATTAGGGCCATAAACAAAGGGAACCTAGAAACAGCAGAAACAATGAAATGCTATCTCACAAACTCCCAGTTTCTTCCAGTTAAGTCAAGGCTTGTTTCCTTGCAAAACTGTATTGCCCATGTGGTTTGGGAATTAATATGAATGCTTTAACAAACATTAACTCTGAACAAGATTTATGGAAACAGAAAGAAGAGTATATTAAGATTTTAGTGAGTACTCCAAGAAATTGTTCACCTGTTTTGAGAAATGGAGAATTCAAATTGCCTTCATTAGCAGAGCAATATAGTACAGAAAATGAGCCAAGGGGATTGGGTGATTTGCATTTTTGCTAAATAATCAAACAATTGTATTTTCCCAGCCTCCTGTATGCCAGAAGAACAAAAGGAAGAAAAACAATCACTCAGGTAACTAATTCTCTTGACACTCTGGTTTCAATTTAGCTTCTCTACAAGTTCAGTGTAACTTGTGGTCTGTTTTTATCAGATATTTCACATGGCTGACATTCAGCAGTACTTCATTATATAATAACCACAACTTATACACCTGAAAAGAAAAAGTGGGGAGTGGGGTGAGGCAGGGGAAAAGTTGGAGTCTAAATCTGAATAATGATTCATGCCTTTAATTCACTTTATTATTATTATTATTATTATTATTATTATTATTATTATTATTATTATTATTATTTTAATTAAATTTATACCCCACCTCATTTCCCCGGTCAGGGGATCTTAATGCATTTTGCTTCACTCTCTCTTTTAGTAGTCAAAGTATCAAAATCTGAAAATCAGAGTTGAAAGATTATGGCATAAACCTGCTGTGATGGTCCCAGTAGTTATCAGCACACTGGGTGCCATACCAAAAAGTCTTAGATGGCAATTCGAAAATCTGCACTTTGATAAATTTCTTTTTGACAATTACAAAAGCCCATACTGCATGATTCTTCACATATACATTACAACATCTTATTCAACATCTTGGGAAGAGTTTGATGTGAATGATGGTACCTAAAGAACTGTCAGTTATGATTTCATGATATTTATATGTAGCAATAGCACTTACACTTATACACTGCCCCATAGTGGTTTACAGCATTGTCTAGGCAGTTTACAATGTCAGCATATTGCCTTCAACAATTGCCTCCTCACTTTACCAATCTCTGAAGGGTGGAAGGTTGAGTCAACCATGAGTCTGTCAAGATCGAATTCCGACTTTGGCAGAGTTGGCCTGCAGTACTACATTCTAATTACTGTGCCACCAACAACATAGTAATTATGGTGTCATCTAGGACAACCTATGTAGCTGAAATCATGCAAGCATAGAATCACATTGATCAATTCACTCAACCTATAAGTTCTTCCAGGCTTCCAAGCATGTATGAAATGCTAGCAGGGCTTAGCTGAGCCAGGTAATGGTGCTATAATGCTATTGGTGGAAATGTGGGGGCAAAGTACCTTTGGGTTTGTTGTTATGGTAGATCTGTTTCATTATTGGCAGAATAATTATTTCTATTAAATTTATTTTATTATTAGAAAGGTGCTTCGGATTACTCTAGTTATATTCTATATGTATACTCTAGTTATATTCTATATGTATTATTTTAATGAAGAAAGATCCAAGGGGAAAATGGAACAAAGCTAATTCTTTAATATGGCATACATCTGATGATAGTGCTACATGATGATAGTATGAATATATGAAGTCATCCTGCATTTTCACACTATTAGCATGTTTTTCTACATTTTTTTTGCAAATAATCCTATGTTTGACTGCTATCTGATAACACAGCAATATACATTTAAACAATAATTTTGAACCTAATAATTTATATTTCTTTAAATTAAAATATTCATTTTTAAAAATAAAATAATCATGTAAATTTATACAAGAAATCAGTGTTTATTGATCTTATAATCTGCATGTTGATTTTATTTTATTTATACATGCCTGTATAAAAATTACAAATACCAGCCATAGAATATACTACGAAGAGTGACATTTTGCCATAAATTGATAATTCAGAAATGTCTCAAATATTCATTCTATTATTTAATGCATATTAAATTGATTAACAGATTGAATATTTTTTTAAAAAATACTGATATATGTACCGTATCAATATGTCTGATCCAGAAATCTGTTCTACACGGAAAGAAATACTTAAGGAAAGAATACTGACAGTCTGTAATATTATATTAACAAAGTATTAATTTTATCCCAGAGTACAGTGGCACTACTATGCATATATGAGGAATAAATAATTAGATTCTTAAAGTTTACAAACGTCTAATCATTTATGACAGTGCAAATAACACAAATCTTTCCATCATTACATTAACTTACATTACAAATATGAGATGATTCAGTCTGAGGCAGCTCAATGTTATTAAGCTGTGGTAAGTCTGGTTTGGCAAGCAATAACTGCCTGGTTAAAATTATAGTCATAGCTTTTGGTTGGCCATTTATTTTTTTTCCTTGAATACACAACTTCCCTTTGCATATTTAATTTATAGCCCAGGTTCTTTGGTTCTGGAACATGACTCTCCATAATTAAGTCTGTATGGGTAAATACATACAATTGATAAAGTTGATCTTTAATTTAGCAGATCGAAATAAAGGCGCTGCAGTGTAAATTCTATCTATTTCCTCATTTAGGTTTTTAATTAAAATTCTACCCCATATCATCTTCATCCTACTGAGGTTCTTAGATTATCTCATTCTTTCTCTGATACAGAGATTTATAGCTCAAAGAAAACCACAAGCAGCAGAGTTCATTTTGCTGTCAAGAAGGTAGGATTCCATTTGACATAAGTGAAGTTGCTATTAGTTCCTGTGATAGTTAAGATCAATAAACTGCTGTCTTATTGAGCCTAGTACACTGCAAAAAATTGGACCATTTAGACATATTGCCATTCTTGACACATCGTAGAAAGTATTAGATTAAATCCTTGTTACAGGCATTTAAATGTAAGCATCATCCAAACAAAGGCTGAATCTTCAAATATTTTTCCCTAGGAAAAATAAAAAATAAAAAGGAAGCCCCAAACCAGTCAATACACCTTAATTTATTCATAATCCCTTTTTAAAGTCTTGTTGCTGTAGTTGAAAGGCCACTTGAGTTCCGTTCAGAAGTAGTTCCTTCCTTTTCCTGTCATTATAAAGCTTTCCCTAATGAGCTGAGATCATTATTCAGTCTTAATTACCATTAAATGTATTGTTTTAAATGTATCATTTACTGCTACTTTTGAATCCAGGCTTGCTGTAGCAAGCCACTCAAATTAATTGACGTCTAAGGAACTACATTTCAACTACACTGAAATGTTCTTAAATGCATTTATGTATATTAAGTGCAAACATTATTTTGATTTCTTTTGTGGCAAAAAAAAATATTGAAAACTAAACTTTTTTCAATATATTCTCATATTTGTTTAACTATTCTCATTTTTTCACTAGGAATACAAAACAAGTATATATGTAAAATAAGCCAGTAGTTGCTTGGATATACTATACTTAATGAATTGTTTGATGTCCTTATTTTTCTATTACACCAGATTACAATCTTACAGTAATGTAGTATATTATTATAAGTAGTATAGCTTGTAGATGAGTGATACAGACATGGAAGGAAATCTGTTCTTGTGTATGTCAGCATTTAACCAAAGATTTTAATTATAGCAAATCATTAATTTTAACAGCTGTGAAAGTGAATGCTATTCCTGTTTTATTCTTCCCATGTAAAATTACATTGGGATAGGCCATTGGGCTTTACAGTGTCCCTTACAAACGGATATTCAAGTAAGTATATAAAAGAGTTTGCATCTTTTATGATGAAGAAAAGATTTCTTCTCATCAGGTTTTAAATTGTAGAAGCAAGATTAAATTTGAGTTTTCCCTGTAATGATCCAATTACTATCAAATAAGTTTCCCCGAAGGATGCACATTGACCTTTCAGTACTCGCTTTTTAGGTAACTGTCAACACTTGTTTATATCCAAGGCATCCAACTTAAATGATTTATATATCCCATGATCCAAGGATGACATGGTGCCCCCAAACCTTTTAACAGCCATGATCACAGACCATAGCACTAATGCACAGCATCTAGGTACCAAATTGTAGAGGTACAAATTCTAGGTATTTTTCCAAAGTTTATACCATACTAATCATATACAACACTCACTGATAAATGTATGAACTATTACTTTTTTAAAAATACAGTAAAATTGCCTTCAAGTTAAAAGTAATATGGACACATCCATGTATTAATTATCTTTAAGCAGAATTGGTTCTTACCATCATGATTGGGATTTCCCAAAGTCCATGGCTCATCTGAGTCAAAATGAGTATCACCTCCAATTCCTGGCCCAGGAAAATAAGCATGAGCCAAAAATCCTCCTTCCCCGTCGAATGGAGAACTGTCTCCATGAAAACCTGATGCAAAAATTATAGTAATATCCACGTCTTTCTTGCCATTCTCCAGTTCTACGTAAGGAACTTCCTCAAATGTCAGAGGGGTTACATTCTGCCACACATTGAAGGCACGGCGAATAGCTTTACGGGTTTCAGCATCTCCTACTTTTGGAGTGACATTCTTTATGCTGCACCAAAAAAAAAAAAAATCAAACAACAAGTAAACATAGGTGTCACCTTATCAATAGTACCACACATGTCACTCTTAACTGCACATTATATCAACTGTTTTGATGTGGTGGGGACCGGGCAACAATTCTTGAAACTATATAAAGTACTAGTGATTTCACATATTAAAAGTAGTTCATATGTAACTAAATAATAACTCCATAAAGTAATTGCTTATTAATGATCATTACTACAGATTGGTGACACTGAGGTCAGTTTACATTTATTACTACACTGGCAAATTAATTTGTGTTAAATATCACTTTGGTTGATACATTACATTATTAGTAACTCCAAAAGTCATTGTGTAAGTCAGATCTTCTTAATTTGCTGTGCTTTAGATGTGCAAACTCTACAATCCAGCATGTAAATCAGTATTATGTGGAATGGACCTAGCTGAGTGAAACTTAAGGCCAAAAGTCAGAAGGGAGGAAAAACTGTTGAGGAAAAAGATCTGTGTAGCAAGAGAAAAACAAGCCAGGGGGGGTGGAAACATCCACAACATGCTTTCATTTTTTCAATTTTGTAAAAGTACATATTATAAATGGCGCCTGAAGCCTTGGCCCTGCCTTGACCAAAACCATTGCCACTTGTAGACAATGGCAATACAGACCAGTACCCAAAGATATAGAGAAGACATTTAAATCAAGTTTATTCCTGTGCCTAAGATGAATATTTGGCTAATATACATTGTAAAGAAGTGACAAATAAATATGCAACTAATTCTATATTTAAAAGAAAATGCCCCCAATGCAATGTTCTATAACATTTAACTGTCCTCTGAATGAAATATTTTTTGTCTGATTGGAAAATGTTCCTGAACAAAAACTTTTGATGATTCATTCAGAAACATTATACAAATATACTTGATTAATGGCATCACATATTTCCTAAAGCTAGACCTCTTATATTTGTATTTCTTTTTTTAAATTTGCTATATTTCAGGTATCCATTCTCAACATCTTCTCAAATGTCTCTACTGAAGCACTTAAGCCCACTGATGTTCTCCGTGAAAGGTCAGAGATTATATCAGTGACTATTAAAATATGTTGCTATGTGATGGCTAATTGGGAGCTGATTCTTTGGAAGAAAGGAACATTCAGTGCATTTTTCAGAAGTGAAATTGAGCTGAAATAAGCCTTTGAGTAATGAGGTAATATGTGCTTCCTTCAGAAAACCAACCACCATGATTTAAGACATTGGGGTTATTTGAAAATTTTGCTCCAATGAATAGATGTCTAGGCAAAGACTAACTCCTCCCTCTAATCTTGAATTTACTGCCAATCAGTGTTAATAGTACTTGGCTACCAGAAGTATGATGGGTCTGCTTTTTTCAGATCAACTCAGTGTTGATCCATTTAGGAATAGGAATTTACCAACCGGCTTACCACTGAAGCTTGATTTTTCTGATTGACAGAATGACTGGCCCAAAGCCACCCAATCACCATTCATGGCTAAGGTGAAACTTGACCTCACAGTGTCCTGATTTCTGTCCTGGTGTCTAATTTCTTTACCAACCCATTTCCACACACAACTATTTGATCTAAAGGCCATGACATGAATTTAAATGACTCTTATCCTACTGACATTTTGAAGGTCCCAAAGATATGGCTTTTTGTCCAGGCAAAGACAACTGACATCCCTTGTTTTCTTTGTCCCCCAGTTTTCTTTATTAATGTTGTTGTTCTTTTATCTTGTATTGTTCTTGCATTTTGTTTTAATTTTGTTTAAAAAATGTTAACAATTGTTAACTGGCAGTCACTGGGAGTATGGCAGCATATAAATTTAATAAATAATAATCATCCCAGATCTTTGGGAAGGATTTAATAAGTGGATAAAACTGCCAAATACAGTTTAAACATTTGGCTGACTGGGCAACAAACCATAACAAGTAGACAGAAAAAAGAAAAGAAAAGGACTAGAGAAGATAACAAAATACAAAGACCTGCAAATAGTAGTAGAACAACTATGGCAAAAGAAAGCAAAGATAGTACCAATAGTAGTGGGTGCAGGGGTGGGTTGCAGCAGGTTCGACCCTATTTGGGTAAAGCGGCCATTACAATTTTGCGTAGTCCAAAGAACCGGCAAATCACATTCCTGGCTGGTCCCACCCCTCCCTGCCATGATTCTGCGCAGTACAGAGGCAAATTGTGCCAATGGCTGGCCCTGCCCCCTCCGATCCACCACTGCCCACCCGCTTCCCACTTGTCCTGCCCCACTGCCCACTCACTGCCCTACAAGGGGCTAGCAAAAAGTGGCATAGGGAAGTGTGCAGCCTCTTTGCCAGAGCGAGAGAAGCCTCCAGCCCTGCCGTCATCTGCTCTCTTTCAGTGTGAGGAAGAGAAGCTTCTTGTAATAATGTATGTATGTGCTCTATGTTTTGTGGATGATGCATGGATGGGTCCCAGCACAGTGAGATGTGTGCATTATGTTTGGGCTTTTTATTTTGTCTGCCCAAGCTCTGAGGAGGAGGAGAGAAACAAAGCGTATGCAGAGTGAAACAACATTTCTCTGTTTTTCTCTGCATTCAAACTGGCTTCTTCTCTCCTCCTTCTCCGAGCAGAGCAAAAAATCAAGGGAGGAGAGTGTGGGAGATATAGAGGAAATCGCCCTGACTATGGAGCATCAGTCAATGTGCTGTGAGTGACATCAAGTTGGCCATGTCCACTCAGTCACATGAAACCTAGCCACACCCACCTAGCCACACCCATTCAGCCACACTCATTCAGCCATTCCCACAGAACTGATTGTTAAAAAAATTTGAAACCCAGCACAGGTGGATTCCTTAGGTGCAATATGTCTATGGAGATTTTCAGTTATCCAAGTCATAGTTGAACAATAGGAGAACAAACCCATCAGAACAAGACCCATATGCATTTAAAAGACAAAGGCCACTTTTTTGAAGACAGCAAAGACTACATTGTACAGAGAAGAGCACTGGTTTAAAAGAGGGGTCAAAGAGCCCATCTATGCCAAAATTGAACAGTCGTCTCTCAACAGAGGAGAAGAAATACACCATCTATCTCAAGTCTACAACACAGTCTTTTCAGCAGTTCCAAGAAGGCTCCATATCCATTTGCACAACTCAGGTGAGTCTAACAACACAGATAAACCTCCAGGTGGCCTCAATGATTCTCTAAAAGAATGCAAATGATCAACCATCTACAAAGAGAATAAATCCTTCTATCCCCTATCATCCAGTCAGAGCTGAAGAAACTGAACACATTGACATTAACAAAACCACTATCAGTCAATTGCAAAAGACAGCTGGAACACATAGCATCCTATGATGATCCCTGTAACATCATCAAACAATAACATCTGCCTATCCAAGGTTCAACTGGTGGATAAAAATTCCAAATCTCAATCTAAATATCTGACTGATTGTGTGACCAACCATAATAATTGATTGTTCTAAAATCAAGAACCAAGTTATTATTGTGTAGCTAAAAGGCACTTACTAGTATATGTAAATACCAGTTTAGGAAGATAGCAGTGTTAATAAAGCTAAACTGGCAGACAAAAAGGATTCCAAAAACATACACTTGGTGATCCTTCTTCTATATCTTTTTTTAATTTTGAAACTAAAAAATTATCCTTGAAAAGTCATTTTATAATCAAAAAAGGGGAAGGGAGGTGACATTTTGATAGATGAACTCTAACAATAATAATGCAAGAGAACAATTTTAAGCATATATACAATTTTGTATGATGGATGAGTCTGCCTTGTTGATGACAGGTGCAAGGAAAGCTGAATTGGTGAAATGTTCAGTTTCAATAAACAGGTAAATTGTTAAGTAGCCCCTTTCTGTCAGTGATGCCCTTTTGCCTGAAATGGAGCTGTTCATGGACATCCTCAGTCATCTATTTAATCTGTTGGAAGAAATAGCAGCTTGTGACAATAAGCACCATTTTCAATTTGCTAAGCTCTTGAACCTTTTATAGCCATTTCTAGGATACAATAAGATTTCTGTCATGGCAGACAAATAACAAAATAATGAAATGTTGTTATTACACAGTTTGAACAAACATCAAGTAACATTCCAGAAAGCTATTCATTATTGATATGAGTTACTGACTATATATGGATGATCTCTTCCATACACAAACATAAAAGCACACACACACACACAATTGGCTGCCTTAGCAACCATTTCCAAACAATCACATAAACCAGGTGTCCCCAACTCCAGTCCGTGGACCAACACAGGTCTGTAGCATGCCAGGAACCCCATCAGTGGTATGCAGGCAGCACTCGAAACCACATCCCATCTAGTTCATGGAAAAACTTTTCTCCATGGAACTGGTTGTTTCTGTCCAAAAGATTGGAGGCTGCTGACATACACCATAAAAAATGTATGTATTTATTTATTTATTTATTAAATTTATACCTCGCCTCTCTTCCCTGATCAAGGGGAACATGAGGCGGATTACAACATGATTAAAATTACAATAAAATACATAATACCATAAAAAAAACACAAGGATAAAAAAGTTTACAGCTAAAACTATCAGACCTATTAAAAATACAACATTTACAAACAAGCATACAACCATTCATACCAGGGACTCATCAGTTCCAGGCCCGCCGGCGGAGCCAGGTCTTTACAGCCTGGCGGAAGGCCTGCAGATTGGGTATGTCCATCTTCTGCCTTTCCCAGCACAACACTATCTGACTTACTATTGTTCTTAATCCATAAGAATATACATAATGAATAAATTTGCATATCCAAAAGCTATGGCCAAAGCTTAACAGTCTATATACTCTAGGATCTTGGATATTCATACTATACTATAAATCAACATAGATCATTTTATAATCTTTTTAAGTAATTTAAATACATGCATTTTCTTCTACATTCCATCTTAAAAACGGGTTAGCAAAAGTATTATAATTTATTGTTTCTCTCCCCAAATTTTTTAACTTATTTATTTTACTTTTGCAATTTACTTTTGACATTTAGATTTATCCCCATTTTGGTCCTAACAATGGTATTATTTATTCACTAGGTTAATAATTTTATTTTAGTTGGGATTTTCTCTCTGTGTGTTTATGTGTTGTGTTAGAAAATCAAAAGCATCAAACAGCAATTCGTCAGGCAGCTGCTGTTTTTAATTTCTATCCATTTTGGTCATCCAATATAGATGGAGGATTGCAGTTTGGATGTAAGTACATGACGTGAGAACTGAATGCATTCTTATATATTTAACTATTTGGCTTTTTTAGAAAATCCACATCACGATCAGCAGGCTTCCAATACTAAGAATCTCTTTCTTTACATATCTCGAACAGGTGAAGAAAGGTTAGGGAATATTGGAAAAGATTAAAATATGTAGCTTTTCAAGTTAGAACAACAGGTTAAGGAAAACCATTTTAGAATTTTATATACTCTTGATCCCACACATTCATTCCATATTACCTTTTTAAAAAAAATTCTGGGTATATTAATGTAAAAC
>JANHGC010006097.1:7532-20407 GCA_027560395.1 Boaedon fuliginosus | reverse complement strand
TCTATCTATCTATCTATCTATCTATCTATCTATCTATCTATCTATCTATCTATCTATCTATCTATCTATCTATGTGTGTCTTTAAAATGATCCCACCAAATTCAATGCATCTGGCTTCCAAATGTTGCATTATTCCAGGGTCCATTGTTCATACATTTAGACTTGAATGAATTTAGTCTATTATTTATATTTATTTATGTGACATCATTGCTCAACACACTTTTAAATAACAGAGAAAATAGAAACATGCCTACACTCCTAGAAACATATGATAAAATTCTGACAATTGGGAAACTAAAAAAGTAGAGAAACAAATCAGAGAAATAAACAAAATGAAATAATGAGATAGGATCAGGAATGGGAGATGCTTGCCTTGTTATTAAATTTTATTTATTTATTTATTGGATTTATATCCCGCCTCTCTTCACCCCTTCCAGGGGAACTCGAGGCGGCAGGGGAACTCGAGGCGGCAATTTGTATGCGACCTGACTCCTAATGACTCTGGACCACTCACCACAATCAAAACAAAGAAATTGTAATAAAATCAAGAAAAGGAAGAACAATGATTTAAAAAAGATAGAACAATAGACTGAATGGAATGAAGCAAAAGTCTGGGCTAAGGAACAGACTGCTTGGGACTGCTTGCAAAAGAATTTGGTTTGAAGGTTACGCTTCATTTCTGCATGGTTTTTTTTTGTGGATTTGATTGGCCCTCACATCCACTGACCTAATGTGGGAATGGTCTGTGTCAAGGGGGCAGGTGGGGAACCTGTTTTAGGCTTCTTTATTTTTCTTATAGGTAAATGGGGGCTGGGGAATTATATACAGTCATCATGCACAATATCAAGTAGATTTTGCACTGTTTCAATGTAATAGCTAGATGTCTATGGAGATTCTCAGTCATCCAGGTCATGGTTGTCCCAAAGCAACAAAGGTGCTTTTTCAAGAGGCAACTGGACTTTCTATTTTTTCTTTCACTTCTCATCCAAGAAGCTTCTTCAGCTCTGACTGGATGGTGGGGATGGAATAATAGCTAGATGTTTTCCAATAATGCCTGCCCGGTACCCAATATAAACCATATGGGCAGTTTATTCATTGATTTATTAATTCAATTTCAATAGTGTCCCATCTCAGTCAATGACTCTAGATGATACAGTTGCCTTATATGTGATTCCCAATTCTGCTGCTGCTTCTGAATATCTCTAAAACAGTTGTAATCTAGTGACCTTAGCATCTGTGCATGACCGGTTACTAGAATGGGAAAGGCTATTTGTGAGACAATTGGGTATGCAAGGAGATGGGCAGAAAGCCAGAGACAACTAGGTCACAGGTACTGATAGGTACCAGAAAAAAGATAGGTAACTGAGTTTGGAAGTCGGGCTTATCTTTTTTTCCACAACTGATCCATTTAAAGTCTAAACACAGGTTGATAATTATACTCTTCACACTCTTGATCATGATCTGGCTGGCCTCAAACGTGTCTTAACTTTGTCATGAGCCACAAAAGGACATCTGATTATTATCTCCATGTTTAGCTTCTTTTGTGAATTTTGATTTAACACTCATATCAGGATAAAAATGTCTTGACTGTTCAAACATTTTTCATACTTCTTTTTTTCTCCTTTCTTGTAGAAATTGACTTGTATCGAGGCTCTATATTTCAGGAATTCCAAAAAGGAAGAGCATCGCAATAAAATTTACTTACTCGATTGTGTTCCTGTCCACTTTTCCTGTTGTGTTAATGCCATAGAACTGCTGCATGGCAGCTATAGCAGATTTCATTGTCTCTGCAGTACGCAACACTGACATTCTGGAGTCAGCGGATGGAAGATAGCCGTATTTTTGTAACCACACCTACAACAACAAGCAAAATGTGTATTAGGCAGGATTTAAGTCCAGGATTTTTTAATCATTCATCTTCTAGTTCAAACACTGAGAAGACCATTTCAACTTTGTTTAAATTATTTTACTATGAAGGGAAACTAAAAGTGCATTTAGGTACTTCTTTTCCAATAGCTTAACTGAGATACATGTGCTTAATCATATACAGGTAATCCTCGCCGTACAACGGTTCATTTAGTGACTGTTCTAAGTTACAACAGCAGTGAAAAAGTGACTAATAACCATTTTTCACACTTATGACCATTGTAGCATCCCCGTGGTTATGTGATTTACATTCAAATGCTTGACAATTGACTCACATTTATCACAGTTGCAGTGTCCCGGAGTCCTGTGAGCCCCTTTTGCGACCTTTTGACAAGCAGAATCAATGGGGAAATCAGAGTCACTTAACAACCATTACTAATTTAACAACTGCAGTGATTCACACGAAAAAATGTGGCAAAAAAGTCGTAAAATGGGGCAAAGCTCACTTAAATTTCTCCCTTAATAACAGAAATTTTGGGCTCAATTGTGGTCATAAGTTGAGGACTACCTCTATTGCATTCATGGACATATACATTTGTGGAACTTTTTGTATATAAGAATAAGCCTTATACAGAAATATTACTTGGTATAGTGGGCACAGTGTCATGTTCCTGTTTTAATTTATACACTTTTTTTAAAGGATGAAAATAATTCTAATTCAGGTAGCCCTTGACCATAATTGAGCCAAAAAATTCTGTTGTTAAGCAAAACATTTGTTAAGCAAATTTTGCCTGGTTTTACAACCTTTCTTGCTAGTGATACAATTGTCAAGTGAATCTGGCTTCCCCATTGACTTTGCTTGCAAGAAAGTTGCAAAAAGTGATGACATAACTGCAACCATCATAAAATATGAGTCCGTTACCAAGATCAGATCTTTTTTTTTTCAATGCCATTGTAATTTTGAATGGGCACTAAATGAACTGTTGTAAGTCAACGACTACCTGTATTCACCTGCTGTATTCAGCATCTCAGACAGCTACTACTTTTGCCATTCACTGCGAATAAGCCACTGAACCCTTCCCTCTCCATTTCTGACTGCTATAATTATCTTCTCAAAATATAGCAACCTGCAAGTTTCCTGGTTCTGAACCACCTGGTAGGTAAAGAACGGCTGTTTCTACAAAGAGATTGTCTTTCAAAGATGCCCCTGACAGAAGTTCTCTGGAAAACTAAAAAAAGACATCTACTATTAGGAGCACAGAAAGCCATTGGTCCTGCCTCCAAACAGAGGCTTAGAAGAAAAGCTTTAGTGTGAAAAGATGTGCTTGCTCAGTGATTCATTTGTTCAGTGATTCATTTGCTCATTTTAATCTTTAATCTTTGTTCAAGAATTTGTACGAAATTTGCAAATTATAGAATTGTTGTACCAAGTAAGATATAAAACACAGTTAAGAACTATGTCAATGTATTTTTCCCATTTTTAAAAAATAAAAAGTAAAAATAATTTTATCCAAATATCCAAAGTGAATTGAGCCCATTTTACTACAGAAAGACACTAATCTAGTTATTAAACTACAAAAGAGACACAATTCCCTTCATGGCCTTTCAGGTAAATATTTTTAAAGGAGAAAAAGAATAAATAATAAAAAGGCCTTGGTAGCAGTAAAGCACATTTGACTAAGCTTTTATTGGATATTCAGGAGAGGTGCTACTGTTATTTCTTCTGAACCTGAAACCTTGAAGACTTTCTTCAGTCATAAGTCCATGTGGATGGATTCAGGAGTCAGGAACTTCTTCTGAATAGACTATGCTCCATGGAAATTAATGAGCCCCAGATGAATTTGTTTGGAGATATCTGTCACTTTGGCAGGCAAGTCTAGCTCTACTTTGGGCTGCCCTTGAAAAGCATTCAGAAGATTCAGCTGGTCCAGAATGCAGCTGCGTGAGTAGTCATGGGTGTCTCATGATGCATTCATGCCACACCACTCTTGCACCACTTGCACTGGCTCCCAAGTTCAATTCAAGGTGCTGGGTTACCTTTGAGACTGTCTTCTGCCACCATTTGTCTCCCAGCATCCTATGAGGTCACATAGAGTTGGCCTCCTCCAGGTACCTTCGGCCAGAAAGTGTTGGCTGGTGGCTCCACAGAGGAGGGCCTTCTCTGCAGCGGGCCCTGCTCCTTGGAACGATCTCCCGCTGGAGCTCTGGAGTGTTCTGGACCTACGAACCTTCTACCAAGCATTGAAGGCCCAGCTCTTCTGGCAGTCTGGGTTTTATGTTTTTATATATGTTTTGAGCCTCCCAGAGTCCTGTGGGATTGGGTGGCCTATAAGTTTAATTAAATAAATAATATAAATAAATAACAGAGGCCATTCACAATTTTTTGAGGTTCTTATCTGTAGTTTCAATTGGCATGATCCCTGTCTAGATCATGGGTGTCAAACTCCTAACATCATGTGACATTTCATGATGTTTTTCCCATTCACAGAGCTGGGCTGGGCCTGGCCTGCACATGATGCACGGCTGTAAGTTGCCAATTTGAGATCCCTGGTCTAGTTCATTCACAGTAATTATTCTCTTGAATCTCACATTATTGGCCTGGTTGTTTTCCACTTTGGATAGACACTCAATTATTCCAATTGTTGCCTTACTGTGACCATTGTGTTTTATATCTAGCTCTTCAGAGCAAGGAAAACTCTGGCTATCTTTGCAGACCAGCCAAATTTGGGTACCACATCAAAGGCATGACATGTGTAAGTAAAGTTTATTCTCAAGCAAACATGCCACAATGAGTCACATCAAACAAGCAGATGATTCTAAATTGTGTCCTGAAAAATTCAATTACAAATTTCCATGGAAACACCTTCTAACTATTATGTTAAAATCTTTATGGATTCTGTCTCTGTGTTTCCCTTTCTTACCGCTTTCTTATCCAAATTGTGAACTAATGGTTCCCTGATCCAGAGCAACCCAGGCCTGAGGTTATTCTTGCTTTGGACAAAATGGAGAACTGCAGTTAATTGAAGATTTATCTGAAGAGAATGGATGTATGTAGAAGCACAAGTCCAATTTATATTTTAATTTAATTAATTTCCCAATAGTGGCAACTGTATTGGTTCAGTAATTTTGAATGTTATTCAAAATTAGCATTCAATCAAGATGTATTGCAAAGTTTCAAAAAAAATGTCCCACATATGTCATTAGGCTACAGGTCGAATGGGAATCAATGGCTGGAACCTGACATTACTAATATAATTGTATATTGTTCCCTAATGTGCTTTTTAGCCATTCAACAAATTTGACTGACTCTTCAAGAATCTTGCAAGGAATTCCTTTGGTCTGAGTACAAAAATTCTGAAAATTGCATCTTTACTAAAGTTTCTTGAACATAGAATACCTATGCAGGACCACTTTGTATAAATAAGATTTTACATATTTGAAAAACCGTACATTGCTTTTACATATATCCATTCTTTTGTATTTTACATTCTATGCCATAATATTTTTAAAATTTGTACTTATCCTGTTTTTATTATTTTGGATTGTGAGTCACCCAGAATTATTTCTTAAAATGAGGGGGCTGTATAAATTTCTTAAACATATATTTATAATCCATACGACTAAACAGTTGTATAAATTTCTCTATCATGTTGACAACTGCCTGGACAGTTGCTTTCTTGGCAAGATTTTTTCAGAAGTGGTTTGCCATTGCTCTTTCCTAGGGCTGAGAAAAAGGGACTGGTCCAAGGTCGCACAAATGACTTCATACGTAAGGAAGGCCTAGAACTCAAAGTGTCCTGGTTTCTAGCCTGATACCTTAACCTCTATACCAGACTGGCTCTCATTCATGTCAGTATTAGGTAATGAAATGGAATGGACTGGAACAGGTGTGTCCAGTCCATGGCTCATGGGCCCTATGTGTTCCCCACAATAAAAATATAAGAAATAAAGTTTGTTATATATATACATTAACTATTTTATATGCAATCCAAGACAATTCCTTTTCACTCAATGTGGCCCAGGAAAACCAAAAGGTTTGATATACCTGGTCTAGAGTATCTACTATAGATCACAACGTTAGCCTTGTAAGCCATATTTTACGCTGACACACAATTTAATCTGATTTATCTTTTGTATTGTTCCCCTAAATACTAAGGGGAATTATGATACAACCTCCAAAAGCTAATTTAAGAATACACATACAATATATACATATACATACATACATAAGTAAAGGTTCCCCTCACACATAAGTGATAGTTGGTTCCCAACTCTAGGGGCGGTGCTCACGTCTGTTTCAAAGCAGAAGAGCCAGTGCTGTACGAAGACATCTTCTTGGTCATGTGGCCAGCATGACTATACGCCAAAGGCACATGGAACACTGTTACCTTCCCACAAAAGTGGTCCCTCTTTTTCTACTTGCATTTTTTACATGCTTAGCAACTGCTAAGTTGGCAAAAGCTGGGACAAGTAACAGAAGCTGGGACAAGTAACGGGAGCGTTATGTGGCACTAGGGATTGGAACTGCCAAACTGCCGATATTTCTGATTGACAAGCTCAGTATCCTACCCACTGAGCCACCATGTTCCTTTTACATATATACATACATACAGGTATATAATATATACCTATATAGATGAGACTAATAAAGTAATGTTGCAGGTTATATCTATCTATGATATATCTATTAGTATCCATAGCACCTGCACTTTGGAACATCTTACTCAAGGTGAGATGTGCCTCCATCCTCCCATCTTTCCATAAGAGCCTGAAGACCTGGCTTTGGTAGTTGGCCTGAAGACCCAATAAGGAGCTACCATGCTGGCTATTACTAGACTGATAGCAGAAAAATCCTTCCACTTTGGTCTCTGCTTCCCTACCCAACCATCTTTTACTCTCACATTGCTGTGTTTCTCATTGTTGTCTTTTTCATGCTTATTCTACTGTTCCATTACTTTGCTACTGTTATGTTTACATGCCTTTTCAGTTCTCAATTTTTATTGCTGTAAGCCACACATACATTGTAAAGATTGAAATGTCTCAAGGTGCAGATTAAAGAGAAAGCTTTCATTAGTGGCAGTGACTCAGTGACCACCAGCTCCAACAGCACAAAAATGAATGCCAAACTAAGTGCAGGAAACTGAGTTTTCATGTAATTGAACTTCAATACCTCTCCTTTCCCATTCACATGTTTAGCAAAAAAGTTAAAACTGCTGTAAATTAAATTTTAATTCAACTAAAAAAATAAGGTTAACAAACAGTTTTATTCATTTAGAAAAATGCAATGGACCTTTTCACTGAACACATTGTATTGCTAGGCATTTCCTTCACTTATAGCTTTACTATTGAGAGTAGCTGGATAGTGAATAATTAGATCAGTTTTTACTATATGGATTTTATATCTACAGTATCTCAGAGTCATTTTTTCCTGGTAAGGGTCTCTAGGTTCTCTGGGTTGATTGGCATATTTGAAATTTATATATTTGCTTGAGTGCACATATAATGTAATATTGAAACAGTTTCTATCTTTTGCACAATGCTGCATGAAAAGTGGAGGAAAAGTATCTACTCTCTAAATAGCATCTGCTGCTTGGTACAAGCTCTATTTTGCCCCTGGCCAGAACATTTCCAGATGTTGCGTATTCTCAGCCAGTACTATCCTTTGTTAACAGATATTTAAAATTCAAGTGAACACCACCAAGAAAACTAAATGAGCTCTAAGTGATTTTAAATAAACAATAACTAGCTCTATAAAATTAACGGTTCCTAAAAATGTAATAAATAAATAAAAATAAATAAATAAATTTGCATATAGATTCAAAAGCTTCATTTTCTTTTTTTCTCCCTAAAAGGCAATATTTCCCAACCTTTCATTCCCAGAATTCCACAGCCAATATGGTCATTGATGAGAATTCTGGGAATGGAAGTCCATGTATCTGGAAATGGCTAAGGCTGGAAAACATTGCTTTAAGTTATCTAGCAGGAACTAAAAGGTCAATGTCATTGCTCTCAGTGCATATTTCAATCTTTTGGACATTGCATTATCCATGAATTCATACAAAGCATCTCTTTAGATCATTGTGGTAAATGTAAATAGTCATCAACAGGAGTTAATTTTCCATAATTCTTTGGGCTCAGACTGCAATAGGGTATTCTTGGAAATGAACTTGGCATTTTAATGCAGCCAAAGACAGGTATGGATGAAAGTGTTGTTGCTAGCTACTCGAACAAACCATATACAAATGTTGATTTGAAGATTGGATGTAATTCCTTTTAATTTTATGCTTTGAAAACACCATGTTTCTAACTTAATATATGCAAAAGGCAAGTTATCTCATTTTATGCTTGAATGAGATTTTATGCATCTCCCATCTGCTAAAATCAAGATATTTTTGTCACCATGTGTAATCCATTAAAAAAAAAATCTTGAATACAAGGTTGAGACCATTATTTTTCATTTACAATAGTGAAATGGAATATTGATATTACCATCAGCTAACAAAACGGATATATCAATTCTAATTCCATTTCCAACAGCAAAAATGTATACATGATTGTGCAGCACAGTTAATGACACAATATAATGTGAGATTATTGTTAACAAAAGAACTTCTATGTGGAATATTTAACAGTGAAAATACTAAATGTTTGTATTATGATCAGTTAGTTCCTGTTGTCCTATGCTTGACCCATTTTTTTCTCCCCACTCCAGCATTGCCTTAAGAAGCAATCTCATCCTGAATGACATTTTTCCCCAGTGGGGTCCCTAAAATGTGTTAACTGCACATTATCAAGTTCAGCATTGACCTTAATTAACTAGCTCATAGTGCTGCCTAAAATTGATAAGGCCCTACTCAGTTTCACACTAAAGGCTTTTGCTTTCTCCTAAGCATTTGAGCCTGTACTGTATCCTGATACTGTAAGGAAAAGGAAAACTGAAGTAAAATTATAGTATAGCTGCAGGGATATAATCTTTCATTTCATAACCATATCACATAGCAATCAAGTTGCCAGTTCCAACTGCGTTTGCTAAATATAGTTAACAAAGAGAAGAAACAAACAAAAACAATTTGACAGAAGACATTATTTTAAAATAGTATACACTCAGAAAATGACGAAAGTCAGCTTTTCAAGCTCCTTTGTTATATAATACCTACAGTACCAGAAGAAAAAGAGATGTTTGAAAAGTTAAATGTAGTTTTCCAGAAAAACGTGACTAAATAGGCTGTCTCTTGCAGCTACTCAGAGATGGCCTTGAACATACCCAAAACAATTGATCAAACTGTGTTCATTAGGAACATCCTATTTCTGACCTTGATATTCAATACACTTAAAGAAGCCATGATTATATACTGTAACCCTAAACCAAAACTAAACAAAATGTGGCTTAGCACTGTGGGAGAATTAATCACAAACATATACATTGAACTAAAAACTATATTTGTAACAAAAATCCAGTGGCAACTTTGCCTTATGAGTGAGTGGCTTTGGGTCAATTTGGAGGAAAGAAATGTTTGGAGAAGAGAGAATTCAATCATTTCCTTGTCTGCTACCAATTATCCTGTTAGCTTCTTGAAGAATCAAACTCTGAAATAGTAGAAAGTAGCTTCAAAAAGTAATTTGGGAAGAGAAGCTGGGGGATGGGGAAGCATGGAGAAAAGGAAGGTGAATTAACACTACCACCAATTTTCGATTTCACATCTTCCACACACTTTGTTAGGTTATAGTTATGTCCATTTCCACATCCAAGTTAAATTAAAAATTGATCTATCCAGTGCTGCCCCAAGTCAAAATCCACTGAGGCCAAAACAAGATTTAACCAGAGTACACTTTGTAGATTTATAAGACTAGCTGAAGATGTGGCATAGAAAGCACTTCAGGAGCAAAAGATCATGAACTTTGATGGCTATGCTTGAGCTGCCATTAGCTATGTCATTGTGAATATTAAGGAATAGCTGCCCATTCCATTTACTTTCACAGCAGTATACCTGTTTAAGTTCAAAGCATCGTCGTAATTAGTTTTAGAAATGGCTGTATGTTATGCCTGAAAAACTTTGGAACCCTTTATCACAGCAGAGCAATATGCTAAAAAAGAATATATTAAAATTCATGAGACTTAACTGCACACTTGTTCGCATGCCCCATAACACTTCGTTCCTGAACAACTTTGCTATTAAAAAGGACTAGAAAGAACATAAAAACCAATAGCTGTTCAGTCATGTATTTTTCATTATGTGATATACTGAGAATGATAGAATTGAGGGGAAGAAGAACAAACATAATTATGCACAATTCTAACAAAATCACTAATTAATGCCCAGTTATGAATACAAATACAAATCTCAAAAGAAAGACCATTTTGAGAAGAAAACCGGAAAAAAGATTACAAATTGTTAAAAACATGCATAAACTCCAGTCAAGAGTCCTCTTATTGGTTTAATGCTGTTGTAGGTCCAATTCCTCACAGGTGTAGACCCATTTTCTTGCTACTCAATCTTTCAAGTTATAACTTTCATTCTTCTAACATCAACTTTGGATATGTGTGCACTAACACAATCATGGTTCACATAAGCAGTTTTCTCAAATTAAACAAAGCCAATCTCAGCTTTAGAAACTCCATTTCTGTCCTGATCTGTCATGAGTAATAATTATGATTGCCAGAGAAAGTCCATTAGTTCAACTGAAACAGTCCTGGCCTTCACCAACATCAACCTTGAAACTTTCAAGAAAGAACTGCTGCCAGAATCTGAGGCTCAAATGAAACAAATCCTAGTTTTAATCTTTAAATTACATACATTATTGAACTTTGGGACACAAAACAAAAAAAACTCCTTTATTTTTAGCATGCTGGAATTGTATTTTAACACTCTACAATACTGGAAGAGGATAATCTGCAAACTACATATGACTCTTGGCCTCTCTTTTCATCTACTGCTTAAAAACATTTAAATAAACCACTCTACTTCTTTCATGCCACTAATCATGCCCTTTTCAAGGAAGATCTCTGCTGAACATTCAGAACTGGGGCTTAATGAGGATAGCAGCTTGAGAGAACGTACAAAAAAATCTGCCAGGAACTGTCAACCTCTCAAATAAACTAAGCAAGAATCCAACAAGATGAACTAATTCTACTTTATTATCAGGCTACATTATCAGAATCCTGCAAATCAGAAAATATAAATTTCCAGTCAGCTCTTTTTATTACCTGATTATTAAGGGTGGAATAGTATTTTCCTTGCTCTTTTTCACTCAATTGTGGGCTTCTCCCCCTTTTATCTGATTGTTCCTTATGGAGCATGTCTCTCTCACCTTCCAAAGTCATTCTCACTATCTATTATGGGGACAGATTTCTTATACATGACAAGTTCTTAAACATGGTTTATCCTGTGAAAAACTTGTTTGACATGGAAAGGGAAATGGTGGAAGAAATCATTAATGACATCCATGCTGTAAAAAAAACAAATAAAAAAACCTTGCATGTCAGATGTACAGTAGGTCCAGTTCATTCTGTTAAAGTTAAGAGAAAGAAAGCAAGTACATTATATCGGGGGGGACGGGGAAAATACAATAAATCTTTTTGTAGCAACTTCTTTCATTAGTCTTGACATTTCAATTAAATCTATCAAACTAGCTTGAAGATGCCAGATCACTCAATTACCTAGAATCATATAATATATTAAAATGAAAACAGCTGAATGGATTCTATGAACTCAGTACACAAATACCATTGCAAACCAAATTTTAGCACCTATGCTGAGACTGCAATGTTTGTCTATACTTCTTTTTCACATCCTTTTTCACATCCTATACACTTCAATTCACAGAGAGGAATCAAGACATTGTATTGAACCATGATCTGCTTTAAGAAATAAACTGCTGCTTGTTGAGCTTACACAATTCACTAGATAATACCAAACTGATATCTTTATAGCTCAGTGTGTTATATGAACTAGAGTTATACTTTAATAGCCAGGAACATGTTATCATACCAATTTCATTATTGTTAGTTATCATATAAATTTTGGGAAGATTCTTGCAACAAAGAGTGGCAAATTTAGGATACTATTAAGTTAGAAAGACCAACATAACTTACATACACCACCGCTTCTGCTGCACTAAAGCTGAAGGTAAAGGTGTACATTATTATATACATGCAGTATGTATATTATCTTCTCCATATATATAAAATTGGATTTTGTGTGTGCGCGTGTGTGTATGTGTGTTTGTTTATCTGTTTGTTTGTTTATTACACTTTTATGCCGCCCAACTCCCTAAGGATTCTGGGTAGCTTACAACATAGATAAGCTTTTAGATTTTATACACTGCTTATCAGAGCTTTACAACACTCCACAAACAGTTACAGAGTCAGCATATTGCCCCAAACAATCTGGGTCCTCATTCTACCAACCTTTAGAAGGATGGAAGGCTAAGTCAACCTTGAGCCTGGTGAGATTTGATCCGACAACCTGCTGAACAAGTCAGCAGAGATAGGCTGCAGTGCTGCATTTAATTAGTGTGCCACCTAGGCTCCAGCATAGCTGTGGAACAGCTCGACCAATTTCAACCAAATTTGGAAGACAGATGACTTGCCCCCTGGGAACAAACACTGTGAGGGTAAGATACCCTAACACTGATTGTGGGTCTGTGTCCCCTAAAATTAGTGCTGATGACTTCACAGTACTCCACAAGGGGCATGAGAGAGCAGTGTGGTGCCCATAAAGCTACTACATCTAGAGGCTCCTCTGACATGAGATGCTTCAGCGTGGGGCCTATAGAGCTACTACATCTAGAGCTAGGCCTGACTACAAGATTTTCCTCTCTAATACAGCAGACTGATAAATAAATACTACTTCGAGGGCAGGTCATCGGCTAGTGTATATATAGATATATAGATATAGATATATAGATATATAGATATATAGATATATATATAGACAAGACTGAATGGCTATGGGTACTGCCTCCACGTGGTCCAGTTGATATTCCATCGTTGGAGCTGGGGGGGGAGA
>JANHGC010006096.1:220216-230865 GCA_027560395.1 Boaedon fuliginosus | reverse complement strand
TTTTTGTAGTTTATTTAAAGTTTGTTTCCTTTTTATAGCTGAATTCAATCCATTGATGTTTATTGAAATTAATTTTATTTCTTCTTCCATGTTTACTTGTAATTAGGATTTAACGTTCTTGTAGCTCTTGTCTCTCTCTTTTCCTTTGACCTTACTCGTTCCCCAGTTGTTGTTTCTTCTTGTCGTGTAGTCTTTTCGTCAACTACAGATTCTACCACTTGTCTATCTTCTCTTTCTTCTCTTAGTCCCTCCTTCCCCAGTGGCTGCAAATAATCATTATAGAATTTCTCAGCTTTTGCTACTGTGTCTAATCTTAGTTTTTGAAGCTGCCAAACGACCAAAATTCCTTCTAGTAATAACCACCTGAAATTTACTCCCATCTTTATTAGGTGTTTTGTCAAAATTGATATTCTCATCTTTTCTCTGCAACTCTTCTCAAAATTTGTTTCAAAACCGTTATTTCTCTTTCTTTATATCTTAACGTTTCATCTCTTGCTTTCTGTAAGATTTCATTTCTTGTCTTTTTTGTGAACCTCACATGTACCTCCCTAGGTAACATGTCTCATCTACTGATAGTTTTCCATTTTCTTTTCCATTTTTGTCATTTTCCTCTCCAGCATTTGCTTCATGTCTCTCATCTCTAGAAGTGCTTCTTTCATACTTTCTATAGCTTCCCTCATAACCTGGGTCAATGACTTCATTTCTTTCTGTATCTGCCCGCCTTCTCTTGCTGTAACAGAATCTATTGACTGCTGGCTGGCTGGGCTACTGCCAACCAACGATGAAGCTGAAGATGGTGCTGAAGATGTCTTCATTGTGGGATATATCACTGTAGTACACCACTCACATGTCAATATTTATAATCCAATATGAAAATCAAGACGGTTATAATCCAATATAAAACACCAAGGGAAAAAATCCAAAACACAAAAAGAATTTAAAAAATTGTAATGCAAATTGGGTATCCCAATAGTAATCCACAATAGCCCAAATATGTAAAAGGCAAATAATAAAAGGTATAATCCAGGTTAGATGTTCAAAAATTAATCCAATATGAAATTCAGATTAGTTGTAATACAATATGAAGAACCAAAGGGGAATGAATCCAAAACACCAAAAAGCCCAAAAAGTTACGCTCAAGCAAAAGAAAAAGTTCCAAGAAAAAAAAGGAAAAAGTAACAATAAGCCAAAATTATGTGTAAAAAAAGGAAAGAGGAAAAGCGTAAAGAAAAACAACAACAATAAAATATAAAAATAGAGGTAATCAATCCAAATGGGGAGGGAATAATAAAAGAGACTAAAGTAATAACCCCACCCCAAAAAAGAACTCAAATCCAAAAGAAGAAAAGAAACAAAAACAAAAATATTTTTTATAGAGAGAATGCAGACCGTTTGTTATATTGCAAAAATCCAAGAATCCACCAACAGTTTTTCCCCCAGTAAAATACGCGGAGTAGAGAAGGGGGGACAATTATGCCACCTGTATAAACAATTATTCAGATATCTAGCAATTATCTTCTTTTTCTCTCTTGTGCTCTGAATTGTTTTGTCTCCAGTTTCTACTTCGTCTCTTACAAACAACTCTATTCTCGCAAGGTCACATCCATTCTCGGATTTCAAGCATCTTCATTTTTGCTTATAACAATTGCCTCTGGGTAGTGCTGTTGCTCCTCTGTTCCGCTCTTTCTCCACCTTTTCCAACAAGCTAACGTCAACTTTCAGCAAAAGAAAATAAAAATAAAGAAAACCAAAAGGCCTCCTACAGAACGTCTCTTGTCTCTTTCTCCATTAATCCACAATATAGTATCCCAAATCCAATAACCATATTAATCCAGTCTCTGCTTTCTGTAATAGTCTTTCAAAAAACTTTAGCCAATTTTGTCTGTTTGAAAAAAACGAAAAGCAAAATGACAGCTCACAGTGACTCTTCGCCACTTCTCCCAATTTTGGGTCCCACTTTCCTTATTTTAGTAGAAAGGAGCTCCCTTTCATCTTGTTAAGAATTTAGGTTATCTCACCCTTGATGTTCACACTTTCCTTCTTATTCCTCGCTTCTCTTCGGCAGCTGCTCTGACTTTGAAACAGCACAATAAATGGCTGCCTTTCACAGCCTCCGGTCTGAAGAGCCTTTTCCGAGATCAATCGGGGAAATTGCAGGTTCCCTGAGGTCCATGGAATGTGCTCTTCTTCTTCGTCACCCCACCAAGGTGACTTAGGTTCTTTTTGGACCACCACCACCCCGTCAAACCACTGGAATTTTGCCGGTCTCACAGAGCCCTGAGAGACACGTCATTCCGCCGTGGCCACAGCTCCAAATTGCAATGCATGGAATTATGATGGTGGATATATTGAAACTTCATGCTGCTTATAGCTTATGCTTACTATAAAACAGAGGTGTCAAACTCATGGCCCGTGGGCTGGATGTGTCACCCCTGCCCAAAGGGGAAGAAATTCCCAATACATCATGTGACACCACCATGATGATGTGAGTTAGATACCCCTGCTATGAAACATGCCATCAAGGTTTTGAAAGAGTTATACAACCTCCCCCTCCCATCATACAAGTGCTACTGCTTTACAAATATGTCCATTGGCTTTCCTTCTCAGCGATTTGAATACATCAGCTGCCAAGCTTAAATGCTACTTATTTAAGTGCTAGAAAGAAAACCACATTTGTTTGGAGTAACAGACAATCTTTTTGTCAACCTGCTCACTCAGTATGATCAATGATTTATCTAACTGCAGTAACTGTTGTAACAACATCATACTAGGAGGTCCTCAGAAATTCTATATGCCATTTTCTGAAAACCAGTTTCTAAAATCTTTTAGAATAGTTGAATTTCTGAATTCACAGCAAAGTGTTTTGGATAGAATTAGAATATTTTTAATGAACTAAAAATATTTAGGGAAGCTCTATGTCTTTTTATTTGTTAAACACACACAGTTAACTTCCCAGTAGTTTTTTCCATAGTTTTGTGATCCTGAACCAATATTTCATATTTTTTTTACAGCAAAAGTAATGTTTCCCTTTTTTTCAATTTCCCAAAACAATATGTCTTCTGCCCAATTTTAACAGTGGACATATTTCTCACTAAAAATTAGATTTCTTTTTAACATTTCATAATTTTACATCAGTTTAGTCAAATTATGCAATTGTACGAGAAAAGCAACAAATGTGCTCATAGCTATTCACTGTTATGGTCTATCAATGTATTGGTCTAGGCTTTCCCTATGTTTTAAAAATTCTGTAAACATAAGCCTGTAAATAAGATTCATTCAACTATTTAGATTAAAATTAAAACTCAACTGAACTAAGGAAACATATATGAAGCTAAATTATAATGATGGAGCTGACTCTGCCTGTGCGCATCATAAAATAGCTGCGGTTTCTGAAGGTTTTCATTATTTATAGATTACCTTCTTTACTAGTGTCAAAGATTCCCTCCCCCAGCAATACAAATATTTCTATTTCTTGCAATTATCCTCAATAAACATGGTTTCCTATTTCATCCAGTTTTCTCTGTTAGCTTTGTCAAACTTTCTATTTTACACTCCCAGGGGGAACATCTCAAGTGACCACACAAATCTCACTGTTTAAAGTGCTGAAAGAAATGTCATTCCAAGCTTAGTTAATTCAAAGTTATTTACCTGAATTGAAAGAAGAAGGAAAACATACTGATTGAAAGAATAAGGAAAACATACTAACATAATTAACAAAAAAAAAAAAATAGAATAAAATATTGAAACATTATTTTGTACACAGCACAAAGAAAGAAGTACTGGCATATATTAAATGTCCTATTCTGGATTTGAATCTAAGGTTGACTCAGCAGAAAATTCTTCATAGAACGTTGAGTTGTAGTTAGGCAAAATCTTACTGACATTATAGGAGCAAGGGGAACAGCTGCTGAATTGTGAAGAATACTGAAAACTAGCAGTGATTCCAGTCGTTGCCTCAGTTTCTCATTCATTGCCCTGATGACCACAATTTACAAGAGCTGTCTTGATTGATTGATTGATTGATTGATTGATTGATTCATTCATTCATTCATTCATTCATTCATTCATTCATATCCCAGTTTTCATTCAGGAGCTCAAGGCAACCAGCACAGAGTGCCTTCTTCCTATTTCCCCCCACAGCAACCACCCTGTGAAGTAAATTGAGCTAAGACAAAACGAGTAGCTACTTTAATAGATGGACTAGGCAGGAAGTCCATTGAAAATTCTAAAATGCCATAATGTGGCTGTTTGGAAGTCAGGGAAGAATTCATGGACTTTTCCTGCCAGCTTACCAGTGGAACACGGGCAGTTTAGAAAATAACTCTGCATACGTGGTTCTGGTTACCTGATGTGAAGCATTTTGGAGAGGTGCAACTCAATCTCCTAAACTGTAATCTAATTTCAATAAAAAAAACCCCAACTTTAATATTTTCTTCACTGCATCTTTCACAGTAGAAGCCTGCACATTTGACTTTCTGAGAAATAAAATCAAATGAAAAAGAAAGGCTTTGTAAAAAAAAAAATGAGTTTGCATGGTATTTACTAAGTCCCTTAGGCATAAATGTAATAAAACTGTTACTTGGAGCTTGAATTCTTGACAAATTTTTACAGTTTCTTGATACGAGATTTTATATAACATAAATTTGCTCCCTGCACAAATTCAGTTTCTATTTATGAACAAAATAACTGCAATGATTTGTGTAGGAAGAATATTTAATAATATATTTACATTACAGTCATATGGCCAAACATTTCCTTTTCCTCCCTTCTGTTCAGGGTCAAAGACTCTGGGTGCACTTCCCAGAGTATCTCAAAATTACTGAATTACAGTTTTAATATTAGACAAAATATATATTACTAAATGCATGTAGCAAAATCATAGTTTTATTTAATGTTACTTACTTAATGTCTTACTTAATGCATTTTTTTTTTTTTTGCTCCTGGATACTTCCTGTTAGAATGAAATTCACCAGATAGGCCATGACCTTGTGACTCTGGACACACAGAAATGATATATTCATCTTCTATGCTTCTAGTACAAGGATATTTTCACTACTCTCACCTTATTACTACTATATAAATGCTCAGGTTACACAGGACAGTTTTTACATCCTCATGTTGCTTTTGGATGCTAACCCAGCTGCAACATACAATATTCAATGGGTAATAACTTCTGGTTTATGCTAGGAGCTCAACATTATAAACAAGATTCAATGCATTCAATTGAAAGTAGATTCAACTTTGTCATATTAGGATGTTTGTAACTTGATATAGTCTTCCACAGACTCACATTTTGTGCTCCTGTATATAGATATCATTCCTTTCCATCTCACTTTTAATATTTTACATGAATAAAATATATAATTTATAAGTATTTTTGTACCTTCTTGTTTATATATTTTATGCTTCTTTTAAAAACTGTACCCCATCCATTTATCTGATTTATGATTTGATTTGATTACTCAATTGAAAGACTATCCCTTACAACATGGTAGTTTTATAAGTCATCAGATGAGTGCCTAAATAGATGTAAGCTTGGATTTTACATATTATATTTTCCAAGATATTTTTTTATCATATTTATTATTATTATTATTTCTTTACATATACATCTCATGTGTGAACAGAGTTGTTTTTGGGTAATTCATATTGATCCAATTTATCATTAGAGCCTCGGTGGCACAGTGGTTAAATGCAGTACTGCAGATTTGCCGGCTGTTAGCAGTTTGGCAGATCGAATCTCATGAGGCTCAAGGTTGGCTTAGCCTCAGAAGGAAGTCAGTAAAATGAGCAGCTATATTGTTGGGGGCAATATGTTTACTCTCTGTAAACCACTTAGGGGGAGCTGTATAAGCACTGATGAGCGGTATATAAATCTAATTGCTATTGCTGTTGCTATAATCCAATTCTGGGCCTTTAAAAGTCCTAGCCTGATTTATCAAACATGACAAATTTGGAGGTTTGCTCCTCCAACATTTTCCACAGTTTGCTCTATGAACGTTCTTTTAACAATAGACTGGATGTATTCCCCAAAATCAATGAAGACAGCATTGTACATCTACAATAGTAAGGTATACACAGTATATGAAAGTGCATAATAATACTTAAATGTTCTTAACAATGAATATAGTGTACCTGTTGGTTTTATCCCAGTCATTCTAGTGCTGAGACTGTATTTCTTTCCTTTCTCATTTTGTCTCTCTTGGAATTTTTCCCCCAGTATTGTGTTCTTCCATATATTATTTCCCCTAGGTGGATAGAAATAGGAAACAAAATGAAATATTTTTGACATGATCTTGCTTTGTTTCAATTGCTCTTTTTTTTGTACAAAGGAGCAAGAGTTTGGAAAAAATGTGCCTACCATTGACAGTTAACAAGACAAGTTAGCAGAATGGTTGGACCACAGGGCAAAAGAAAACTTTGCTATGAAATGAACCTTGCTATCTATTCTCCTTGGTTGGCTCAATAGGGCTGAATAAATCAAATGAACCTCCCAAGTGAAACAGCAAAATAATCTGCTCCATGGTGCCAACTCTGAGATGTTTATAATAGTCAATCAGAGGGTTTCTGGATGAGAAGCTGAATTTGGAATGGGTCACCTTTCATTTCAAAGTCAAATGCAAGATAGGAAAATCAAAGAATTTTCAAGAGAGATTCATAAAAGAGTTTGCTATTTTATTTATCTGTATACAAACACTCACTCACACACATACACAAAGCGTAGCCATAAATAGAATGTTTATTTGAAAGTTAAACACACATTCATTTCTATGGTATTGTTTTTCTGGACAAATGTGCAAAAAGTTGTAATAATATAAGTTAATGCATCTTTTGTTATTGCACCTCAAGGCAATTTATAATTGGAAGATTGTGTGAGTTTATTTCTGTTTGTTTTAAAAAGAGTTCTTTTGTTTAAAATCCACACATCACAGTAACTGAGCAAAAAAGTCCATTTATTTCCATCTTAAAGGACTCAGCCATTGAAAAATGCTCAAGGAATAACATTCTGCTGTTTTAAATATAAGAGGTGACTTTTGCTTATTCATTTGTCAAATGGTTTTGTGCAACCTTCAATCACTGCAAAAGAACAAAATAAAAAACTGAACTGGATGTTTTGCAAATCAGTTTCCAATCAGTTAAAAGTACAGTAAATTATACAATAGAGGAACAGTGTGTCTGTTTTTTAATGAAAGGGTATATCTGGAGGGACGGGATAGAGGGCACAGTTTTTAACCTTATTGCCAACTCGCTGCATTGCTGTTCCAAATTGCTCCCCAAGTGAATTATCTGCCTGTTGAATTTGAAACACATGTTTGCCCTTGCAAACACATTTTTCAGAGCCCTGAAGGATGAAAAATCATGAAAAGGGCCATTTCAAATAAAGGAAAAAATATGGCAGGAAGATTAATCACTGTCCCATCTCTTCTCATCTCATTATGTCCTGGAAGCCTTAGCAACAATTTTTCCTATCAATAAAGGAGCTGTTAATCTGGTTGACTATGATGTGTAGTTTTGTACTGAATTACAATTTTGATGTGATTACATTAAGGATATTCTTTTTAAAGAGAATATCGATTAAAAGTTGGTTCTCAAAACAGTTGCTTGATTGCATGCATGAATGAGTCTACTCCCATTGTAACGCTAGAACACTGTTCCACAACATGCGAGTGTTTTCAGTAGGCTGATGTGAAGATAAATCTATTGTGAGAACATGTGAGTTAAATGAATTAATGAGTTAATTATGAGAACTCATAAATCTATCATGAGAGCTAGTTTGGTGTAGTGGCTAAAGTACCAGGCCAGAAACCAGCAGACTGTGAGTTCCACTTTAGGCATGAAAGTTGACTGGGTGACTTTGGGCCACTCTCTCTCAGCCCAAGTAATCTTATGGTGCAAAAATAGGAGGAAAAGGAATATTAGGTATATTAGTCACCTTGAGTTATTTATCAAAATAATAAAGGTGGGATTAAATACAAATGTACATATAGACATACGTACATGCACCAAAAACTGATAAATTGATATAGTCACTTAATTCTCATAGAATTAAATTATGTCTCAAAAGTCTCAAGAATGAACAGGTTAAACTAACTCCATCCAAACAACTGGGTTGTGGGACACCAACTAGGTTAGTGCCATTGTTTTTGCATTCATAATCTTACAGGAAGAAAAACTGAAGGGAAAGAATGGTTCAGAAACTTAATTATAGAAGTCATTGCCAGGTCCCGGCCTATACAGTGTACCATCCAAATATTGATTAGCTACAGTGACCAAGCCTACTGGTCTCTTTTAGACCAATGGAGAAGGAGCAAATGATGTTTTGAAGACTTGTCATTCTTTCCTGGTGCAAGACCTCATGGGAAAAGCTCATGAATTAGTAGCTGATTATTACTAAATTATTACTCAGTCTGTATTACCACTACTCTTCTCATCCTATCTCTTCTCATTTATGACTATACCACGTTGCTTGTATCTTTACAATTTATATTGTTTTTATTTGTTTCCTAGTATTTGATTATTAGTATTTGAGTATTAGATTTGATGGATTATTAGTATTGCTTATTAGTAACCTATGACTATCACTAAGTGTTGTATCTTACGATTCTTACGATGCTTGATGATTCATCAAGAATGTATTTTATTTTACTTTTCTTCTGATGTACACTGAGAGCAGGGATGAGTTTCTGCCAGATCGGCTGTCAAAAGCGCACTGCGCGGGATCACGGTCAAAAACTTTGTGGTATTCTGCAAATACTCTGATCCAACAGCTGTGCAGCGGATAGCCAATCTGGCAGCGTGTCCACGAAGTGGGTAACCAGCGAACAGGGAGAAACCCATCCCTGACTGAGAGCATACACATCAAAGACAAGTTCCTTATGTGTTTAATCACGCTTGGCCAATAAAGAATTCTATTCTATTCTGATTGGAATAGAATTGCATGTTGTATAGTAATTTGCCTCACAATCTATTTTCAAATCTATACCTAAATATATTGAATTAGTACATTAATCTCTAGCTTAGAACAAAAATTTGCATCAGAATTTGTATAATTGAAGATAGAAGGTTACAGCCAACAGAGTTGGATGGTTAAAATGCTAGAGTAGGAATTGGGAGGCTCAGCTTCAAGTCTGCCCTCATCTCTGGATGACTTTGAGTCAGTTCAAGATTGTCACACACACACACACACACACACACACACACACACACACACACACCAAGCTTTAAAAAAAATACCCGTTTCTTTTATTTGTGCCTAAGTTTTTATTAAGATTTTGATTACACAATGAAAACTAAGACAAACTAAGCTTTAAAAGAGAAACAAGAATGTAAAAAATAAAAAGTGCAAGAAAAAAGGAAAAGGGGAAAAAAGAAAAGAAGGAATATGATAAAAATATAAATATATGTGACTTCCAATCTTCATTACAAGTATAAACAAATTTAGTAACTCATCACTCCCTATTGGTTTATGATATCTCATCTGTTATCTATAAGCATTACAAAACATCAGCTTTTCAATCCTGGTGTAACTAAAAGCCCATAAAGGATTACCAGAACTTTGAAAACAAATGTCTTATTTTAACTTTGATCAAATAAATCAGTGTTATACTCCTTCTGTTTAATTGTAATTAAAAGGAAGTAATATAATTAATTGTCTTAATTTTAGTTTATTAGTGTATAAATATTGATAAATATTATTGTAGGACCTTATTTTTCTTCAATTTTTCTTTGTCACATCACAAACTTTAATGGTTTAAAGAACTCTGTGTGATCTTTTGTAGATCAGAAAATATTTTCCAGGTCATTCTCTTGGTCTGTCATTTGTTTTTCACCTTTAATTTTTAAAACTTCAGCCAGTTACCTTGGATAGGCAGGAAATCTTCCTTTTCCAAATCATTCTCTTGACTTATGATTGTAATTCCACTTTCAGTACTTTCTGTCTTGTCAAACAAAATTTGTTCCATGTCTGTCATTTCCTCACTGACATCTTTTGGACATAAACTATTCATACCGGTAGCATTAGTGACATCATTAGTGATACTATTGATATTGTAACTAATTTCTGGCTCCATTCTTCAAATATCCTCTTTGATACCAGTATTTCCCATGTTATGACATTTTGTGTCATTTTGTAAGTCCCACTAAATTAATATCAAAAGCTGGGTTGCATTTCCCCCCCTTCAACTTACAATATTTAGTCCCCTCTTAGTATCCGATTTCTAAAGTTGTTCATCTTTGTTATGAACCAAGATAGCTAATATATCTCTTTTTAAAAAAAAATCTTTTTACTTATTTATTTTATTTATTTTGCACAGTTAATTCCGAAATCCAGATAAGATTCTTAGATCAAAATCTTATTTAGCCTTTTGTACTTATTTCAAATTCTTTAAGTTCATAAGTTTAATTATTAGTTTTTGCTGCTGTGGTTCAGAGTTGAAGTTAATGATGGTGGTCATCCTAGATCCACAGCTTCAATTGGATTTCCATCTTACTGCTGTGGCTAGGGGGGACTATGCACAGGTTCGCCTGTTGCGCCAGTTGCATCCCTTCCTGGACCGGGAGGCCCTTCTCACAGTCTCTCATGCCCTCGTCACCTCTCGCTTGGACTACTGTAATGCGCTCTACATGGGGCTGCCCATGAAGAGCACTCG
>JANHGC010006096.1:172872-183537 GCA_027560395.1 Boaedon fuliginosus | reverse complement strand
TTGCTTTAGTTTACATTTGCATGTTTCTGGAATGTGGAACTCTTCCTTCCTTCCAAATCCCTATAATATTTAAAGATTCTTCTGAAAGTATAAAAATATTTAAGAAAGAATTCGTTTCTGGAAGAAAAATGATAAAAAGAAAGAGAGGGGCCACTAGAATACTTATTTTACAATTATTTTTGTCTTTATCATCTTGTCTGTTTGTCTTTCATTTTTTTTTAAATTATTACTAGCTGATGACCCGGCGTTGCCCAGGTATTTATGTCTTAGAATGCAGTACTGTATCTGAAGGGAAAATAATGTATTTGTGAATCAAGTTGTTGAGTCCTCCTGCTCTTCCTCCTGTTCTTCCTCCTCTTCTTCATGCTATTCACCCTCCTCCTCATCTTCTTTCCCCTCATCTTCATCTTCTTCCCCCTCCTCCTCCCTACCTCATCTTCTTCCCTCTCATCCTCTTTGTCTTCATCTTCTTCCCCTTCCTCCTCCTTCTCATCATCGTCTTCTTGTCATTCCTCCTCCCCTCATTGTCTTCTTCCTTCTTTTCTCTCTCCTCCTCCTCCTCCTCTTGTCCTCTTCCCCACCCCACTCCTCCTGCTCCCCATCTTCATCTTCCTCTTGTTCTTCCTTCCTCCTCCTCTTAATCATCTTTCCCCTCCCCTCCTTCCCCTTCTCCTATTGTTCATCCTCTTCTTCCCTCTTCCTTCTCCTCCTATTCATTGTCTCCTTCTCCCTCCTGCCCCTGTTCTTCCTCATCTTCTTCTCTCCTGAGGTGCTGAATGGGAGGTATATTGACCGTTGCCCTTCCCCATTTCCTACCTCTTATTGTGGGGAGTTGAATGTAGGGTTGGGGGGAGGGTGTGGATGAAATACAACAACCTCCCTCCACCTGTTCCGGAAAGCCAGGGCTGGAGGTGGGCAAGGGTGCAAGAGCCATTCTGACCACAGGTGCGGCTGAAGCCATGTCTCCCATTCGCCATGCAACCTCCACCTTCAGCAATGAGTGTCCCCTCTTGTCCTTGGCACCAACCCATCCTCTCCCAACCACTCCAATCACTGTGCAAGATGTTTCCTGCTCCTCCCGTTCAAAATATGGCCTGTACTGCACATGTATACTGCGCGGGGTGCATGTGCAGTACAATTTTTTTGGTTAGTTTTCTGGGGTCGGCATTTTGGCACCCTTTTTCAGGGGTTCATGACCCCCCCCCCAGTGCTGATCTTACAATGCAAAGGTATGCATGTGCAAAGTTTGGACAAGATTGGTTGCTCCATGTAGGAGCATTTAGAGCACATACAAACACACATTCCCCCTGACTTCTGCTTTATAGATATAGACAACCAACATATGTAGTGTTTTCCTTTCTCTTAATTTTTCTCTTTCAGTTGTTTTGCTTAATCAATAAAACATTGGAAAAAAATATTCTGAAAAGTTCAGTAAGACTTGGCTTCTTCAAATTTTTGCTGAAGGAAAAATTCAATAAAAAAAAATCCTCAAACAGCCTGAACAAAAAGTCTCTTATCGCTTCATACCACAAACCTATTTCAGACACACAAACACCCCCCCACACACACACACACAAAATTATCCATATTGTGCTATTTCATACTTTATTCTTTTTTTTCCTCGCTTCTTAGAACACTAATAAATTTTCCTTATGAGTTTACAGACTTTCATTTCCTCCTATGGACTGTAAATATGCACATGATATACTGCATTATTGTAAAACCCAAGTCTCTAGCCAAGTTGTTTTCTACTAACTGGCAGGAAGCAAATATTTAACGATTCATTATTTTATTGTTGCACAACTCAGTATGTCACCACAACCATAAAGTACATTGTATACCTCATTAACAGCCAAATCCTGATTTTGATAAGAAGTAGAACTGGGAGGAAAATACCATAAACACAGAATGTACATAATGGTGCAGCTAATGAAACATGGCGTGCAGTTCCCTTTCACTGCCTGAGTAACAATTTGCATTGGATTGTATACAAGAATAAGCCAACATTATAAAAGTAATGCATTTCACAGACTGAAAACTGATTTACATATTACAGTATCCCCCTGTCCTGCCCCAAAAGGGCTACTTTCACCTTAAGACTGAGAACAGAGATGGTGTGCTCATACTTCATTATTATTGTGACTGGCAGTTGTACCACCAAACTTTGGGAGAAACCAAACAATGGTTTACAGTAAAAAAAAAAAACCTGAATGCATTTTCTTTAATAGGGAAATAGAACAATTCAAAATATAGCAAAGCTTAGTTATTTCTGAAAGCTTACGCTACAGTAACTGGCAGGGGGGGGGGGAGGAAAACTGCAGTATATTCCATACCACCATTATTGTTTCTGTGGAATTTTGAGCAAAAGAGATAAAGCAAGTTTGTATTATGGCACTATATAAAAATTGTCATAAGTAACAAACAAATAAATGAAATGCTCAATCCTCCATCTAGGTGGCTACTAGGAGAGTGCAAAGAATGTAATTTGAACAGTGATTCCTGCCATCCATGATTTTGTTCATGTTAGGTAGGCGATTGGTGCCATGGCCTAGAGGTTAAGATACTTGCCTCCCACTCAAAAGGTTGAGGGTTCAATCCTAGACAGCAGCAGCAGGATGATTCTCTATCAGGATGCAAAAAGAAAATGTCTGTCACAAATTTGCGTCTTTGGCTCTGCCCCCAGATGTGCCTCTTGACGGCAGCACCTTCCAAATGCTGCACCTGGGCACCAGCAGGGGGCAATGTTGTGTCCTTGGTATATAAGAGCACACACAACACTTTACTATTTTTATCTATCCCATGACTGGTAGTTATTTCCAGGATCCCAGACCTCAAGAATATTGTGACAAGTAGTAGCAGTTACTAGTTGTGGATCTAACTACCATGCTTGGGATTCCAGATGCCTACAGATCCTGAGAAGACCCAGAAGGACACCTGGAAGCACAGATCTCCAATCTGGACCAGGAGCAGGTCAGCAATGGAGACTGCGGAGGATCTAGCATCACCTGTCCCCTGTGATGGAGAGGAAGACCCCGAGATGACTGTAGCACTCCAGGAGGACTGTGACCAAGAAGGGGACCAGGCAATGGCATCGTTCAGTGAGGCCACATGCTTACAGGGCCTCATGAGTGAGGCAGAGTGTAGGACTGTCCTGGAAAACCTCATAATCTCCAAAGCCACAGCTGGGCTAGGAGATTAAGGGAGGGAGAGCCCTAGCACTTTGGCTCTGGCGGTAGCAGAGATGGCGGCAGCATAGAAGAAAGAAAAGCCAAAAAAGAAAAGGCAAGCAGCGGCAGCAGTGAAGCAGACCCCAGATTCCTGATCTACAACTGGGACTCGAGTTCTGACCAGGTCTTGACCTACAACTGAGCCAGAAGGAGACTCCCCAGCGGCGAGGATAAGGAAGACATGGCAGATGGTGAGCAGGACAAAGGGCACCCAAGGGGGAGACCAACATGGTGGGTTTGGCACCAAAATCAAAATTGGCGCCAAAAGCCACCAAATAAGAAGCCCAAAAATCATGGCCACCAGTTGACTTCCAGTTGCCAAGATGGCTGCCAGAAAGCTTCTGGCTCCAAGATTACCAGAGCTGAACCGGGAAGGCATTGGGGCTGGTGCAAGTAACCACCAGCCCCGCCAGGTACTGGGTGATCATTGGGAAGGCCACGGCAAGAAGGCCATCTGAAAATCAGGCCCAGCACCTGAAGTGGAGGCCCGGCATAAGAGTCTGCAGGCCTCCCGCAACAAACCGAGATGAACCACAAGCTGCGACCACTCTCCAGTGGCCACCGGAGAGCAACAACAGGACACAGAGGTCACTGCATTGAAACACACCCTCCAGGCAGCCCTGAAGGGGATTCAGGTGGCCCTCAATGTGACTGGGCAGCCCAAGGCCACAAGCACCAGGGACCAGAGGGACAATCAGACTTTGGACCGGCGCAGCACCCATAGTGGGGACAAGGAACCCACCCCCAAGGGCCCTTGGGAGGACTTACCGGCCTCTGGTGACTCCAGCTCCAGCGATGACAGTGAATCCTTGACTTCCAATGGGGTCAAAAGTGATGAGGACTTCTTACCAGCCATCCTGACTGATGACATGGGTGAACAAAGGGGTGAGTCTGCTCACCAGGCAACATCTTTGACTTCTCAAGGCCCAGAGAGCAAGCCCCAGCTGAAGCCAACTCACTCCAGCAGCAAGGGGGTCCACTCTCAGGAGCTCCCAGGGAGAGGTCTTTCCTGGTCGACGGCTCCAAAGAAGTGAAGCCTGCACAGGCATGGCAGGCTCAATCAGCCAGGCATGCGCAGTCACTCACCTCTCAAAATCAGCTGGCAAAATCACTGAGTACCGTAATGTTAGAATAGGCATTCCAAAGGCTTTTAGCCTGGGGAGAGAAATAGATGAAAAAAATAGTAATAAATTGTTAAAAATACTTAGAAGCTCCATTCTTCTTCTCCGTCACTTTAAAAAGCTACAGATAGGATTCTCTAACTACAATGAATGGAAAAAGGAGTTTCACGTAGTTTTAATGTGTGAAAACTGCCTGGTTTTCCTGGATCCCCCTGCTTTACCCTGGATTCCTGAGACAGATGACAATCACAGAAGGGCTTTTTCTGCCTTTTTGTGTGCAATTCACTCCACGTTATATGCTAATCTTCAAGATGGGCTCAAACTTCACGAAGAAGCCATCCTGACCGATGACATGGGTGAACAAAGGGGTGAGTCTGCTCACCAGGCAATGTCTTCGACTTCTCAAGGCTCAGAGAATGGCAAATGGATAGTCTGCCCAAGTTAAAGGGATTGGTACAGTAGAAGTACCTGGGATTGGGGATCTCAAAGAGTTGCTTCACATCCCAACCATCCTGAATAATCTGATAAGCATGATGAAGTTCTGTGATGATCGTAGCATGGCTGTCACATTCCATTACTACGGGGGAAGGAAACATCATTGGGAAGATGAGGAGACGTGGCAATTTTCCACATCTGATTCTTAGGGGGTGAAAATCTCAAGGTGCTGTCATCCAGAAGGCCAAGGAAGCACAGAGAGTGCAGGGTGCCAAGCCAAAAGCAAAGGCTCCTGCACCCCCAGCAACCTCTGTAGCCCCTGTGGTGCCCAGTTGGCCAGAACTCAAAGTTGAGAGCAGTTATGCCAGCAGTACTGGGACTGGGGCCACACAGAACGCCACCTATGCCAGCATGGTAAGAGGTGCAGATGCACCTCAGACCCATTGTTGTTAAAGTTCCCAAACTACAGAGGGAAAATAAAGGGGGGAAATGCAAAGTGAAATATAATCATGTGGAAACTTTCATTATAGAGCCTTCAAATATGAATAACGAAAATGTTACTAACACTGAAAATGTCATTGTTGAAAGTGAGAATTTAGAAATTGTTAACAATAATACTAACCCTGACAGAATAATTGGAGTATTGAATGAAGAGTCTGAAGAGATTAAGTATGTTGTACCCATAGAACAGTTAACACTGATGAGGCTATTGCAACCCAGTGCAGGGAGGTGGTTGCTCCTGTTAGTGTAGCCCCCAAGAAAGCAAAGAAAAAGAAGGGGTCAAGGGTGTTTGTTGTGGGGGTTGGGAGCAGAGGAAGGGGATTTCACAAATATTTGCTTCTTTGATTCTGCCCCCAGATGTGCCCCCTCTAGATGGCAGCACCTGTCAAGTGCTGCACCTGGGCATCAGCAGGGGGTGATGTTGTGCCCCTAGTATATAAGAGCACACATAAGTTTACTTAGTGCTTACCTCTGGTTGCATCCAGACAGATAAAGGATGTAGTCTTACCTGAGACGAAGTCTATCTTTGGTTCACTTCATATTGCTATTTACTATTTTTATCTATCCCATGACTGGTAGTTATTTCCAAGATCCCAGACCTCAAGAATATCCTGACAATATCTGCTGCAAACTACACATAGGCACCAGGAAGGACATCCTGCCATAAATGCTCAGCTCCATTCAGTCACCTTGACTTTACCCTGAATAAATGGATTAAAGGTTGTAAACGAAAAAAAGGAACTTAGGGGGTGACATGGTGGCTCAGCCACTGAGCTTATTGGCTTATAGAAAATCAGAAGCACCATGCGATAGGGTGAATTCCCATCCTCGCCCAGCTCTACCAGCCTAGCAATTTGAAAGTATGCAAATGCAAGTAGATAAATAGGTACCATTTCAGTGAGAAGGTAACAATGCTCTGTGGCATCATGACCTCAGATATGTCTCCCTACAGTGCTGACTCAATGGCCTTGAAATGGAGATGAGCACTGCCCCCTACAGTCAGCAATGACCACTGGAAGTAAACCTCAGGGACTCCTTTTTTTGTATATAGGAACTTAGCAATTTGCAAAACCAAAGAAAAAAAATTGAACAAGTGCTATAAGGTGGAGTAAGAGATAAGCTGCCTTGAGTGTTAAATTTTAATAGAAAGTTGGAACACAAATTAAGCAAATAAAGAAACCATACCACTGTCAGGGTATATCCCTTTCTGATTCATTCTTTTCACAGGTTGGAGCCAACTTGATTAGGACCCACCACCAGATGTCTGGAAGTAAAGCAGTTGAAGTAGGCTGTTTGTTCCTCCAGGGATACATTGAGAAGTGCAAGAGAATCTCAGTTAATAATGTCATGTTTTGAATCACTAGGACAGAGTATACAAAAGAAATTTAGCCTTCAGTGGTCCATGGAGCTTGTCAAAGCAGGAGGGGTAGAATGGGAATAATTTTAGATTTCATTCAAGACTTGTTCTTTAGGTTATGTATTTTTTTCCTATGTCTATTCTAAGAACAAGTCTGGCTGTGTCAGAGATCAAGATTATAATATCCTAGGCTTTATTGTTTAGGAGTGGCCTGCTGGAAGCAAAATATGTTGGGTAAGGAAATAAAAGCTGTCCCTGCTGATAAATAAGAAGGAAGAAATAATATATTATTGTTTCTGCTACTGCAGTGAGCTGCAAGAGCATAGGCATCCAACTGAATATTTCAGTAAAATCACAGCTCTGTTTTTACAGCATTTTAGACATGTGTTTAGAGTAAGGCAAATAGAGAGGAATATGCATTTGTGTCTGTGCAATAAAATATTATTTTTGCGTCTGATAGAGAATGCAATGACTATATAAATGTTTGATATAGTGCACAATATCCAGAAGCAATTCTAAAATATTATCAAAGTCGTCATTGTATCCTAAATTGGGAGAAAGTTATAGATTTGAATTCTGGTCAGGATCGTTTGTAATGAAAGAGTGGATCAGATAATCAATGTATTATTCTTGGTTAACAATTACACCCCAAGAAATTAGGGGACATAGATTATATTAAATGGAATATATATATATAAACTGATAAATTAGCACAATGAAGCACGAACTCCATCAATGTAGAAGAACAATGCATTTTTGTGGTTTTTTTTATTACAATGTTTATGCTTATTTTTAAAACCAATAAAATATTCTAAAAAAATGTATTATTCTTGGTGATCATTCTACAAAGGGTATTCCTGATGGAATTAAATGACTGCCTGGTATTCCCAATTTTTATCTTTTCTACTTTCTTTTTTGTCTTTATGTTAAGTCAGTTTTACCCACTAAATTTCAAGATAGTTCCTTCTTTGGAACATTTAGCATGCCCTTATATATCCATATCAACTCCCATGTTTTTCTTCTTAATTTAGGTTTTTGCAAAGTTACCACAAGAAACCATCCTCTGTCTCTGTATATCCTCTCCTTTTTGTCTGTTACTATAACATGTTTGCTGCCTGTTGCTCATAAATGAAAGATAGGACATATATCTAATCAATCAGCAATCACCAGTTTTGCTAAATAAAGTATAGTGTGGCTCAATGATCAAATCAATTTCTGTTATAAGTTGCCAAATAACAGTTTACGACATTGATGGGGTGGTCATGTCATATGGGCCAGATAAAAATTGCTATGTTATATAAGAGAATTCTCTAATAAACAAGTAGAAACAAATACACAAGGTCATGCACGTGAACAAAAGTTAGTTCAAAATTGCATGTAAATAAATTATATATTAGAAAAAAATATTTTCTTTTAGAAATGCATACATTAGGACAGGGCTGTCAAATTCCTGGACCATGGGCCAGGTGCGTCATGTGCTGGCTACGCCCATACCCTGTTTAGCTAAAGAGAAAAAAGTCTCAATACATCATGTGATGCTTCCATGACTATGTGAGTTGGACACCCCTATATTAGGAGACATGAAAATACTTATGCAATTTGTATTGTTGGGTATTAGAAACAAATAAAATTGTAACCTTCAGTGAAAACAGGAAAAAAAAATACTTAATGAGTTGGGAAAAAAAGTAGAAATATAAAATCTGCTATTCTGATCTTTTAATGATGTGTTAAACTATACAAAACAATAGCTGAGAGTGAATGGCAGGAATGGTAAAATATGAATATGTAAATTATTAAATCAAAAGAAGGGACAAATTAATGAACGGTGGTCATAATTAAAATATAGTGGAGAGAGAGAGAGAGAGAAAGATATGCTTTCATGAAAATAACTATAAAGCTACAGCTCTGATTTATTTTATTTGGAAGGGTCATGGTGCTGCAAATTTCAATGACATGACAATCACTTAAACTTGAAAATTCATCACCACCACCATCACTTTTGATGATTGCTTGTATACAAATGCCTTGGTGTGAAAGAAGAAGGATGGTGCAGGGAACATTGGAGACCATGATGGATGGGTCTGTTCAAAGTAATCCTCACTATCAGTTCACTATCAGTCAGCCCATTCACAACCTATAAGCAGATGTTGACTCCTTTATCATGGAGAAAAAAACCTCTTGGGCACTGACTGGAGATAATGGGAAATATTTAGGATAGGTAGAAAATGAGCAGGTCTCACTCAATTTGCAAATGTTGAGAGTCTTAAGAATATTGTGGAAGTTGTATAATAAGTGAACAAAGTCTTGTTATTGGACCGAAAGTCAAGGCTATGGTCCTGTTTGGAAAATACTGTAATTGTGTTGTCTGAAGGATGCCCAGAAAATGAATCCTTGGAAGATGAATTTCATCTCTTTCTGGGCCAACAGTTTTGTAAAAACCTGGATTAAGTTCTGTATTAAAGATGGTCTTTGTAGTGTTGGGCTTAACCTTCCTTAACCTACATGTGCAAACACCTTAATCTATCTTAATCTTCTGAGAGATACTTTGGACAGCTGGGCTATTTGAAAGTAAAACCTTAAGAAAGACCAGGCTGCCTCAAATTGGCATGGAATACACTTATAATATACACTTCTTTATTTATTCTATGCCTAATATATCATGTGTAATTTGCAACCAGTCAGCCATTATGAAGTTATTTAGTTCCACAGATCTTTTGATGCAATTCATATAATAAGTATGCAAACATCAACTTTTTGTGTCATAAATGTAAGATAGTTTTTGGCTCTGTAAACCCTATAAACCTGCTGCAGAAGAAGTCATGTCACATTTGTGCAAAAGGAGTCCAGGTTTCAGAATTCCTTCAGGCAGATATCAATTTACGATGTTGCAGACTTCGTTTTCTATATCTGTATTTGTTTGATATGTTTCATATTTCCTTAGGCATTTATTACAACTGCCATTCTCGCATCCATTCCTGATGCCTTTGAGGAGAAAAAATATATCCAACAACCCAAATCCTCCCAACACTGATGTGAGGGCATATACCTCCTGCAAAGTTGGATATAATCTTTCAAGTTAAAGTTTTCTACCATACTTTGAGTGTTGAGAATATTTAATAGCAACAACATAAAAGAATGAAGAGCTCTCTCAATCGTCTTGTTATATTGAATGGTACATTTTTAATTAACTCAGCATGTTGCATCTTTACCAAGCTGAACGCAGCCCACTAGCCTTAAGTTATAGTCTGCAAAATACCTGAAAAGCTGCTTGAAGCTGAAGGTAAGAGGGAAAACTGTTTGTATCTGATACTTTTAAGATGATATTTGTAATGTGGTCAATATGTAATCAACATATACCATAGATATATTTTTTATCATTTTGTAATGTACAGACATACATTTGGATCTCTTTCTTTGTGATGAAAATTTTGGGAGGGATGGGTGTGATCAGCCAAAGGTAACTGCATTCCATGGGAACGTAGTAAGTTACCTTATACCAAGTCAAGCTATTGGTCCATCTAGCCTGACATTGCTAATATTGAGTATATTGACTTTCCTACTAGTAACTAAGTAGGGTTTGCATGGCATTATTTTTCATTGTTAAAGTTGTATAAAGTCTGTACTCAATGCTGTTAGTTTGGCACCACTTAGTTGAATTACTAAAGAAGAGTTTGTAATCATTAGTAGTGGAATGACAGATCTCCATGATTTATGCAAACATTTTCTAAGCTTTGTCAGGAGATTATAGGGATTGAACTCCAGGGATCCTTTGCAAGAAAAACAGATTTTAAGCCTAGGTATTGTATGTATAGCTTTTGTAAATTGAGATTGTTTATTATAACTGAATTGTTTTTCCCTTCTCTCAAGACTAAAGATCACACAGTGGCCATCTCCCTAATGATATCTTTTCTCAGACCAACTTTAGAATGCCTCCTGATAATTGCCATCTATATCCTAGTTCAGGGGTCTGCAACCTTAAACACTCAAAGAGCCATTTGGACCTGTTTCCTACAGAAAAGAAAAC
>JANHGC010006096.1:39923-53676 GCA_027560395.1 Boaedon fuliginosus | reverse complement strand
CCCCCCCCGGTATTAGAAAAGTTAAACTTGCGGTGCAAGTTAACAGCGGCCAATGCGGTATTGGTAGCTGATTGGGGCTTCTGTGTGAAGAATAGTCCACCCGCAATAACACGGGAAAATTATGGTCACTCCCAGTTTATATCTTCTAAAAGTCTGGGCAGTATCGGGACTGGGTGGCACAATAAAGCAGCAGTTCTGTTCGGGGGAAAAAAAACAAGTTCAAAGAAAAACAAAGCCCAGTTGCCTCTTGAAAAAAAGCACATTTGGGACAGCAGTTCTATTGTTAGCCCTTGGCTGTGCTTGATTAGCTACGGAAGTTATTGGAGGGTATTCCAATGTTTTGTTCACCTATTCTAAGGAGCCTTTGCCCACATGGAAATTAATTTAAACTCCTTTGAGAAGACACTGCTTCCCTTTCTATAAAGGGGGAGGCTATGTCATGTTGTGTGTTGTGTTCTGAGGGTGATAGGTTTTCTTATCTTGGATTTGGGAAAAAAAATAAGCTGCTCTGAAACAAAGGATTCAGTCGGATGAACATTTAATAATAAAAATCTCAGAACAGAAATCTCAGAATGGGGATTTAGGGATGAATACCGTAATTCCATCATTGGTATATGAAAATTATCAAATTGAAGAAAGATATCCTAAAGGGTGAGTTGAGGGATAAGAGCTTTGGGCTACATGATTTGCCTCGAGTTCCCCTTGACCGGGGAAGAGAGGCGGGGTATAAATCCTAAATAAATAAATAAATAAATAAATAAATAAATAAATAAATAAATAAATAAATAAATAAAAGTCCTATTTCCAGGGAACTGGGATCTAAACTTGCATTTTGATGAGAGACACTTAGTATGCCCAACAAAATGTTATCTGTCCCCTCATACAAAATAGATTTGCACTCAGCACTTACAATTGTGTTACTACACCCCATCTCCTGTGGAGTTGGTTTAGTCTACCTGATTGGACTGAGCTCAATCTTGCAGTTTCATGTAATTGCCGCCGCATTCTCGGTGAATTAGGAAAATGTCTGCTTGAACCCTTTCTGAATGTTATCTTGTAGCTCTGGACATTAAAAATGCTTTGGCCTCTTTTGCCTTGGTGAAGGTTCCTATATCTTTCCATCAGGGTCATCTTCCTTATTCTCAACCAAAGTATAACTCTGCAGAGCAGAGACTTCTTTTTGAACTCATGGACATTGCTATTCTAGCTCAAAGAGTTCTGATTTGCAGTCTCTTTGAAAATCATGGAACATTACAATATGTAATTAATAGATGTGCAAATATGCTTTTTGCACCTTACAAGAGGCCTTTGAGGGCCTCTTTCCACCCTTGAGAGCTTACTAATATCCAACAAAGTGGTTCTGACCTATTTGGTACCCTTCCCATAGCAGTCTGAATTCTTAAGTTCAACCTGACTCTTTCCCGAAAGCTCTTCACTGGGTTGAAAAATATGGAGGAGAAGAAAAGATAGTTCTGTGATAGGTGACATAGGAGCTCTAATTGAGCTATTACAAAAGAGGACCTACTTGTCTTCAAAAAGAAGCCAGGTTAAGATGAAAGTCCCTGCTAAAGCCAACAACTGAAGAGATGTAACAAAATGCTGTGAAAAGCAGTTTGAGAAGAAATCAAAGGTCAGAACAGTTTCTTCAACACAGTACCTTCTGGATATACTGGGCCTAGGATTCCCAGCATTCCAAGCAGTGTGGCCATTGTGTGTGGTAGAACTGTTTTATGGCACAAAACCAGAGGTGGTATTCAGCCAGTTCCGACAGGTTCAGGAGAACTGGTAGTGATAATTTTGATTGGTTCGGAGAACCGGCAAATACCACCTCTGATTGGATGACCGCAGCAAATACCACCTCTGATTGGCCGACCACATAGCCATGCACACCAAGCCACACCCACAGAATTGGTAGTAAAAAAAATGTGAATCCCACCACTGTAAAACATTCCAGGAAATCAATAAAGTTTACACAGGCTCCATGGAAAAGATTTCTTCTTAGGAAGAATCATGGAACCTGCAGATAGGGCCCTGCGTGGGACAACATGGGGATGGTCTGTTTATTTCCAAATGTAGGTTATTTAAAAAGTACAGGAGTCCTTGTTTAGTGACTGTAATTAGTTCTGGCACTTGATTATTAAGTGAAGTAGTCCCTAAGTGAAAATTGCATGACTATACCTACAGTTTTGCTTTGCTTAACAGTATCAAAGAGATAGCGCCCCAAACAGCCAGTTAAGACCAAATGGAGGGGAAGATTTCTGGAGTTGAATTAATGAAGAAGCTGAATAAAAGGGCAAATTATAGCTCTTTTCTCCCATTCTTCTACCTTTTGGAATGCTCACCTTGGTGCAGGGATAAATAGCAAGAAAAGAATGTATGTTGTCATGTACATTCATTGGAAAAGATTACAAAGGAGTGTTGGAAGAAATGTCCCTCTGGGTTCAGTTCCAAATGGGAAGAAAGACACTGGAAAAATGGAGACTGCTTGGAAGGATGGTTTAATGGTGAAGCAGAACCACCAAGCACATCTGATTCTGAGTAGATGATGACCACATGGAGTGGAGAGTGAGATATATTTATTCTCTCTCTTGCACCTTGCAAGAAATGTATCCTATTGGTTGTCATACTCCCCCCATACATAGGGGGCTATGCAGGGGTCCAGCTAACCTTGTAGGCAGTCTGTGTCCCAGGCCTGGTTGAATCTTGCTGGGTGATGATGTAATGAAGAGGGTTGTGTTCTGAAAGGGTGTTGGGCAGTTCCTATTATGGCTTAATGGCTTTGTCCTGGTTTGGATCTTGAGTGAGGGCTAAGCCTATCACCCTGGAAAGTGAAGGTCTTTTGTCTTGTAGATAGAATGGCCCAGTCTTTCTGGGGCTATTAACAAAGGTAGGGGCTACTTTCCAAGAGCATGTTTCTCTTTTTCTCATCCAGAGAGGTATAATATTCAGCCTTTTTAATATCTCCTAGAATATTTCACTCTTATAGGAGAGGGGTGGGTGCTAACTTTCTACAGTGTTGAAAAGTGGCTTCAGAGAAGTCCCATAGCTGGGTTAGAAGGATATTGAGTCAGCTGCTGGAGAAGATAGCACCATGGGCTCATGGGGCTGCAGGAACCATCCGGGCATTGGGCAAACATCTGGTTGGGAAGCATCCTACATCTTCTGCGAACCAAGGGAGATATTGATTCTTTTGTTTGAAAGACATCCTTCTCCTTTCTTTTCAGTTACCCAAAACCACGAGCTTCCTGTTCCAACTTTATTACCAATGTGGCCAACAGAAAATGAAAGGAAAACTAGGCTGATATCTCAGACCACGATCCCAGATTGCCAAGAACTGTTCAAAGGAGAGGAGAGTTAATGTTTGTTTTGTTTCAAGATTAGCCTTGTGTCTTAGGTAGATAAGGTCAAGGCAAATGCAATGAAGATAAAATATCTGTGTTTCTTTACTTCCCAATTTTTTTTCCCCATCACTATCTCTTCAAAGGTGCCGAACATAAATCTCTTATCTAGTTAACCCAAGGATGGGGGGGCCATTAATTAATTTACAGCTTCCTGCAGCTTGCATTGTTCATTCAAAGAATCATACAACTGGGAGAAACCTCAAACATTTCCTAGTACAGCTTCCCCAGCCTGGACTTTCATTCAATGTGTGGATTAATTCTAGAAGATGTTACCTAGTTGGGGGGAATGAAACATCTGCAAGAAAACAACCAAGCTCAGACAGCGTCAAGGACTTCACCTCTAGAGTTCTCAACAATAGCTGTCTGACTAGGAAGTTGAACATGGAGCTTCTCTTCAATCCTAATGAAAAGAAGGATTAGGGGGTGATATGATGGAAGTCTTTCAATGTTTGAGGGGCTGTCACAGAGAAGAGGGGGTCAACCACGTTCTCCAAAGCACCTAATGACCGGACAAGATGTAACAGGTGGAAGATCATTAAAGAAAAATCCAATCTAGAACTAAGGAGAATTTTCCTGACAGTAAGAACAACTGATCAGTGGAACAGCTGTTGTGGGTGCTTCTTCACTGGAGGTTTTCCTGAAGAGATGGGACAGGCTCTACAAGATGGTAGAGGGCCTCCTGTATGAGTAGCAGGGTGGACTACAAGACTCCAAGGTCCCATCCCATCTTATTATTCGACTGTCTTTTCCATGTTTTGTGTGGAGTCCTCATACCTGAAGGGCATCTAATCTAGGGAATGCTGATATAAGCTAATCCCCTGCCAAGAGAGGAAATAACTTTGAAAGTTTGTGAACGCCTGCCTTTTAAAAATAAAGAAACAGAAACACCCGCAGAAGACAATCCACCATGTTCCAATGCAATTTCTTCATTATTGAACAGGTTTATAGAGTCCCAATTCTTGCCAATTGGACCGGCTGGTTCTTTTTCCTACTTTCTGAACAACAGAAAGTAAGTTTCCTGTTCTGAAGAAATGCAATATGTCTATGGAGATTCTCAGTCATCCAGGTCATGGCTGTCCCAAAGGTGCAGAACTGTGAATTTGTCTCCATTTCACAATGCCTTGCAACAGTCGTAAGTGTGAAAAACGGTCATGTCACCTGTTTTTTTTTCAGGGCAGCTTCCAACGGTCACTAAATGAATGGTTGTAAGTCGAAGGCTACCTGCAGAGAAGGATTCTGATCTAATTCAAATTGGCAGCTGGATTCAGACCGCAGATGTCACTTGATGTGATTGTTTGTATCTTCATCTGGAAAATCCGGTTTGATTCAATCTGACATTTCCATTTCCAAGTGTTGGACTGAACTGATGTAATTTTCTAAATTGATTTTTGTAAAAAGGGCCTTTGTTCATTAGGGTGCACCGAACAGCTGACTCCCGTCAATCACAATGAATTGTTCCAAGATCTATTTCACAAGTATTATTACCGAGCCAAAATACCCAATCTTATATCAGCGCATCTGATTTTGGCTTATTTTAAACCTATTCAGAGACGCTTTTTTTAGAGGTTCTTAGCATCTCCTGGTCGTAGGTTCGTGACATTTGTAGAGCAGGTTACTCAGTGACTAATCCAATATTATGACCTTTTTATAGGTCATATAACAACCTTTTTGCAGTGGTTGTTAAGTGAACATCATCCTCATCCTCATCCTCATTTACATTTTTATGCCGCCCAACTCCCAAAGGACTCTGGGTGGCTTACAACAGAGATAGCAAAAGCACTCAGATTTTATATACTGCTTATCAGAGCTTTTACAATACTCCCCAAGCAGTTCGAGTCAGCCTATTGCCCCCAAACAATCTGGGTCCTCATTCTACCAACCTTTAGAAGGATGTAAGGCTGAGTTAACCTTGAGCCTGGTGAGATTCGATCTGACAATCTGCTGAGCAAATCAACAGAGAAAGGCTGCAGGGCTGCATTTAACCACTGCGCCACCGAGGCTCTTTAGTCTGGTCATCATGGTCGTAAAGCAAATGTCGTAAAGCAAACCCATTGTTTCCATGTTCCACTATGTATTCAAAATGGGCAGTGATTTTATACGCGTGTGTGTGTTTGGGTAGATATATACTTTTTCTTGAGAGCAGGCAACAGAATTTCATTTTTAATGTGGACCAGTGTGCTCACAATAAAAACATGACAATAAAGTTTATATCTTATCTTACCTTGTATCTTATCTTATCTTATCTTATCTTACCTTACCTTATCTTATCATCTTCCTTCCTTCCTTCCTTCCTTCCTTCCTTCCTTCCATTTCTTCTATCTAGAAGAACAGGGCTTTTCAGAGAAGAACAGTTTGCTTTTGCAGCCAGATGGTAGCAGACTCAAAATCTCAGATTATTTGAATCCTCCATTGGTTTCATCACCAAGCTGTAGACCAGGACTGGGTACTTGTTCTTTGCTGTGATAATGATCATGATTTCTCCTTCTCCTTCTTGAGAATCAGTTGCCCAGAAGATTTTCATCTCATCCTGAAAAGAGAAACAGAGTTCATTTGCCATGTAAGCTTATGTGCCTAAATTGCTACTCTGTAGGTAGCAGTATTGGTCTAATTAATCCACATTAGTTAATCAGATAGTTCCTGAAGATATGGTGTGCTAGGGAGCATCTCTATGATCACTAATAGAGCAGGGAGGAAATTGAACTCCAGATGGACAAAACAAGGAATAATTGAAAAATAAGGGGTGAGATGTCTCAAGGTGAGTTGATGCGACTTGGCACCAGTTACAAATTGATAGGCACTAAGCAGGTAATGAGCCACAGTCCTCGGCTGTGACTTTCTATGGCTTCTGCCTTTTCTGTGAAAATGTCATTAAGTATTAAACTGCATCCTTTGGTGAATGACTCCATCACACAGCTGTCTCAAGCCCTCTCTTTCTCGGTTGATTGCACCATGAAATAATATTCTCTTTATCACAAGGAAGTTGGGAGAGGACTCTTTCTAACTGATAAGGTTTAAGCATAAAGCCATTCTTGCTCTTTGTTTTTTTCTAGATAGGAAGGAGAGTCAGTGAACCTTTTGCAAATGTGAAAGTGTGTAATAGAAATAAAAAAAATAAGGTTAATGACTCTGGCTAATCAGTTAAGAGACTGCAATATCCTGAGTGAAGAATATAAACCCTAGTGAAGCTAGAGAGAGAGTTAGCTTAGCATGTGCACACATGAGTTCATATGAGTTGTTAGATATTCCACACCATGCATATTATTTATCCATAAGTGAGAGCCATTAAAATGAGTAAGGCTTTTGATATTTTGATATAAGGTTGCACAGAAACATAGCTCTCCCAACAGTCATCAAGGGAAAGGGGATCTATTTAGTTCAGAACTAGGAATCGTATCTGAACTCCCATCAGTCTTAACTAACTTAGTCAAGCAATGGTGGGCGTGGAAGTCCAACCCATGCAAAAGGGCATTTGCTTACTTAGCCCTAACTTGTCTTTCTGCCTGTATGTAAAACATGTACTAAAGCATGTAAAAATGCAAGTAGAAAAATAGGGACCCCCTTTGGTGGGAAGGTAACAGCGTTCTGTGCGCCTTTGGTGTTTAGTCATGCTGGCCAGATGATCATGGAGATGTCTTCAGACAGCGCTGGCTCTTTGGCTTTGAAACGGAGATGAGCACATACCCCCCACCATAGTTGGGAACCGACTAGCACGTATGTGTGAAGGGTACCTTTACCTTTACCTTTTACCCTAACCTATCAAGAAAATTAACCCCAGGAAGCATCTATTATTATATAACATATATGATTATACAATATTATGCCTACACATATAGTTCATATTTTCATATTGTAATTAGATAGTGGGAGAAGCAATACAGTTGAGAGTACAGTACATAGTTCCCTGTGACAGTCTAGGCATAATCCAACACCTTTATGATTTGCTTCTAGTATTTCTATGAAATTTATATTATCTTCCTAGTGAATAATTGCAAAGGTTTATTTGTATCAAGCTATAGATTATGACTTTGGACTGCATGCCGTATTTTTCTTAGGGTTACATTAGATACTGTTTCTATTCAGTAGGCTGATTTCTCTGTGTGTCTGCATACATTCATGTGTGGGAGTATCTTTGTGACCCATGATTCACTATCCTCTAGCCATATGATTGTGATTTGTTTGCAAAAATAGAGTATCAAAAATCTGGAAAGGATAAGGACCTTTAAAAAAATATTGAGAAAAGATGTTCTGAAGCCAGTAGAATCTCATGCGTAATAATCACATTTCCTAAACCTATTTCCCCCCACTCAGAAAAATCTAATAAGGAATCGACAAGGAGCAAGGAGGCTATAAGGAATCTACAAATTTGCAAGGAATGGAACAATCAAACTGAAATTGGAATCTAGAAGGCAAAGTATTATATCATTTCCAGATGATAATTTTAGTTCAAGAAAAGTACCGGAGGCTCTAAATGCAGCAGGTTCCTAATATTGAAGGAGATAAAAATAGTCCCTGGAGCATAATATGGGAGGAAAATACCTTTTCTTAAGAGTATGACATGTTTAATTGACCCAAGATGTCTCTAGTGAAGAGAGCAGTCAACTTACGCTCAGTTGCTAAGCTAGCTGGCTTTCAGACCTATTCTTATTCCATAGAGCAAGGAGGGAAAATGAACCAAATGCTCAGAGAATCTTAAATCTTATTTTCTGTATCTTTTATTACCGTGTTGACATATGCTTAGTAAAACAATACTTGGCTGTTCAATGCAAAAAAAAGGGGGGTGGAAATGCAAAAAAAGAAAAGAAAAAGAAAAGGAATCTAAACTAGGAAATGTACAAACACACAAATGAACTCGCTTTGTCTCTGCATAAGGCAGAACAGCAAAAGCATATCTATCCATATGTCTGTGGGTGAATCACTGTTACTTCTCCCTGTTTTGCCTTGAGCTTTGATATAAGTAATACTTCAAATGAATCTGGGTTGTACCGACTTTCCACCACTGTCCAATCCAAGGTAGACATCCTGGTTTATGATGCTGTAAGATCCGATTCCATCCGAATTAGCCTTCTCTTGGGTTAGAGCTGATTAGAATAGAGAGCATCTAGTTACATGACTTTAAAGGAAAATGTTGTTTGTTAGGTGAGAAAAAAAATGTTTTCAGTTCTAAATTGGCATCAGGAACAACATTTTTTGGGCTTCACTTCTTCTAGCATAGCAACATTCTTTTGTTTTAGTTAAAATAAGGGTACATATAAGTTAGACACTGATTTTTTTGGGGGGAAATGTCAGAAGTTTTTTTTTTACTCAAGACCATTTGCCAAGTAGCTGAAATTTTCTTATAACTGCATGTCCAGGCTGAACATCCAGGAATGTTCTGCTTCAAGATAAATCAGAGGGGCCTGGACTTAAGAACTGCTCTTTTTGGTAATAGCCCAAGAAGTATAGAACATCCTTTGGATGTTCAATCATCCTTCCCATCTTTATATTCAGGGAAGTCCTTAACAATGGTTTTATTTCATGAGGTCTTTGGATCCTAGGGCAAGCTCATCTCTGTTTTTGTTATTGCAATTACTATTCTAATCACAATTACAATTTTTAAAACAAATTTTTGCCCTGCTTTAATTGCAGGGATATCTGGTATTGCTTTATTCAGGTTCATGGGTTACATTGGGACAGTCTATAGTTGTTCTTAAATAAAAAAGGCACAGATAAATGTGTATTGGGACCCACAAGTACACATTGTATGGGGTAAATGCTATAAATGATATGCAACAAAGAAAAGCTAAACATACTATGCCCCAATAGAACTTTACTATGTCTATTTCCCTGGAGTGAATAGTCCATTTACAATTTTAGATACAGAGACTACTTTCTATCTTTAAATATGTAAGGAATAGTGGAAGGAATAATGCATTACAGTAAGTGAAGGATCAGCAACCCAAAATCCACATGTCAGCCTAACTCTAGAACAGTGATGGCAAACCTTTATGGCACCGAGTGCCAAAAACGGGAGCAAGTGGGCCTGCGTGCGCACTCATGTGCCGGAAACTGAAAGATGATTTTTGATGTGCACATGCACATAGCTTCGGATTTCCGCACATGCCCACAAGACCAGCTGTCCTGTGTGCATGCACCGGTTCAGCTTGGCGGCCTTTCGGGTGCCCCAGGATGAAGGGCCTCTCCCCAGCCCGCCTGGGGCAAGAAAGGGGCAGCAGTGGTTGCCCCTCCACCCCACCACCTATCCCAAAAGAGGGGAAAACACCCCTCTCCAGCCTTTCCTGCACCGACGTCTCTCCTGCCGCTTGCCTGAGTGGAGGGAGGGAAGGTCCAGACCGCGTGTTCTTGCCAGCAGCTCTGTGAGGAAAATGAAACTGAAAGTGCAGGTGGCCCGTGCGTATGCGCATTCCAGAACCCAGAAGAGAAACAGGTGATGGCTCTGCGTGCCCAAAGAGATGGCTCTGCGTGCCACAGGTTCGCCATCACTGATCTACATGCTGTTCAAGAGACAATAAAAAAGCCAAAAAATAACAAAAAAACAAAAAACCCCAAAATATTTCATCACCCGCAATCAACACCCAGATGAGCAGAGATTAAAACCAAGATTAGCACTAGACCAGCAATCAAGAGGTAAACAATACCCAATCAAGGAATCAACAACTCAAGCAAACAAGCTAACAGTAAACAACAGCCTAATCAAGGAAGCACAAGACCACTCCCACTTACATAGACAAGCCACTATTATATAAAACGAGCAAACATTTTCTAGAATTTATGATGTTCATTTTCTAGAATTTACGATGTTACCTTGTTTGGTAATGAAACCAAACACACCAAGGACCACTTTACATTTGAAAGGGATCAAAATCTGGGAGACCTAATCTGTAATAAAGCTATTTTGAAGCAAATATTTAGGATATCATGCACAATATATTTGCTTTCTTTTTCATGATTTTGATATTCTTAAATCTCTGAGGAAAGTTGTGGTACTGGAGTCTTTCCATTGCTTTTAGATTTTAATTATAAGACTTGATTAACCACTGTCAGGTCTGTCCCCCCCCCCCTCTCAAATATTGGTTGTATGTGTGGGCATCTAGTCTGATGCTTATCACCAAATTGGCATGCTTTTTCTGGACAATTGAACAAGAATGGTCATTGTGGAAATTGAAATTTATAGTTTTACTTTTTAGCTTTTAATGGAGCAAATAAAAGATTAATATAAAATATGGATTTAAAAAAGGAAAAGGAAGTTCTGTTTATGGTTATGTGAGTATGGGTGTGTTTAAGAGACTGGGAGAGAGTGTTCTAAAGAAAATTTTTTAGTTCTGTTCTCCATATTCAAAATAGTTGTTCAGTTGTATATGAATTATATTGTATTAGGAAAATTAGGTTATTAATACCGTGTTTCCCCTAAAATAAGACCCTGTCTTATATTTTTTTTGCCATCAAAAAAAGGCACCAGTCTTATTTTTGGAGAATGTTATCCACTGACTAACCTGTTAGTTAGGGACATACGTATATTGGGCGCACGTGTAAAAATCAAGTGAGTTCTTACATTCAGGGGAGGTCGTATTTTCAGGGAAACAGGGTATATACAAGAAACATCATAATATTCTTCTTAGAAAAAAGTCCCACAAATTCAGTGTGACCTGCATGATTGTACTATAAGTACTGTTTATTTACCTATACATCATTTAGGAAATCTAGCAGTCTTGGGTAAGTTTAACAGTTAACAGTTAAATAAAGTAAATTACACATATTATTAATTCAGATTCTTAAAAGGATTGGTGGAAAAAGGTGGTTTCAATTCCTGTTATGAAATTGTAGAATCTAAATGTGGAAAACAGTTCATAAATTTGAAGCAATGCAAGAGAAGGCCTGTCTGCCTGCCACAAAACTGGACATCTGACATTGTGGCATTTCTATGGAAACTTCTCTTGCTAAATGGAAATGTATGAAATACATAATTTTGTGAAAAGTTTAAGATAAGTTGTATTAATTTATAAATGTATGAAACATGCTAATTAAAGTATATTCTGTAAGAAACAGTAGAGCATGTATTTTTATTAGAAAGTTAATGTTAGTTTTATAGCTAGTTTAAAATAATTTAAATTTTGTTAAATTCTAAATAAATAGAATTACAGATAGTTGAATTCTTAGAAATGTGGAATCTACTTACTTTTTTTGGGTAAAGAGAAACCAACAGCTGAAAGGTTTGAAAATAGGAAAAAAAATCACTACCACTATAGTAAAGTGAAGAAAGTTTGAAATTCTAATATATGTAACAAATATTGAAAGCACATATTTTCTGGAAATAAGATCCTGAGAGTAATGAAGAAAAAACAACAACAACCCAAAGTTGAAAATATGTTTTGCTACATAAAATGTTGTGTAATCAGTATTTCTGAATCTGAAGTACTGTCATCTTCAGTTTTACTTACCCTTTATTTTTAACCTTTTGGGAACTGAGGTTTTGCCTTTCTTGAGAAAGACTTCCCTATCCTTTCTAGTTCTAAATTATTTTGTAGAGTATAACAATTGTATTATATATTTTTTTAATATTAGGAAATATATACCTTTAAAATTTTTCCGTTTGAATGATCTAAAATAGATCCCTTTCAAGGTGTTGTTATTCCATAGAAATTGACCTAGTGAAAGTTCCAGGGGTTATTCTGTTTATTACAGAATTAGAATTGTAGGTGAATTTCAAGGAAAGTTGATCAAGCTGTCAAGTTATTTGATTGGTCTACCACCAGAGAAGTAGGATGGAATATGATAAACTTATTAAGGCAGGTTTTCTCAAAATGCAGACTGACTTGCCAGTGGTGAAGGGATCTTAAAGCATTAGATGAAGTGTCACTGTACAATGATTTCCTTGCGGGTTCTTTTTGAACAAGCTTACTAGTTTCATCCCAAAGAATGCTGAATATAAAGCAGTTTGGTGTTGAGGGATGCCTGAGTATTATTTTTTGTTTAATTGAATAAAGTTTAGCAAACTATAACTTCATGTTCCACATATGAACTTTTAAAAACAACAATATTATTTATTTATTTATTTATTTATTTATTTATTTATTTATTTATTTATTTATTTATGTTTATACCCCGCCTCATTTCCCCGATCAAGGGGAACTTGAGGCGGCTAACTTGGACCATTTCTTTCCAACATTATTGAAGCATCTACTCCAATGTGATAATTAAACAAAGTGATTGCTATAAGCTTTGTATAATTTAAAATAAAAGTGATGGATAGCTTCAGAAGCAGGATTGAGATGCAGTCATCAAAATACTGAAATCCTTACTCACAAGGTCTCTTTCTCTGAACCCTACAAATTTTGAATAGCAAATTATTATATCTCACTAAATTTTGGTTCAATACTGTGTAGAATCTTTAATCAAACTGGAGATCAAGCATGGAATCTAAATTAAATACAGTCAGGTTACTCTAGTTCATATTTTGCTATATAGTGTGCTTGTTTGTTTGTTTTATAAGTCCTGTATCAATGGAAACAGTAAACAAGCTTGTTTACTCATTGCCTTTTTATTTATCACATTATTGATATCTTGGTGATCATGGAATAACATTTTTTTTTTTAAATTCAACTAACATATGTAAAATCTCACTTCTAATGTATGCTACTGACATGGCTCTTATCTCTTATCTCCAAAATCATTGGCCTGAGAAGAATGCTGGCCAGATTGACTGATTATTTTGAAGGGGAAAAACTGAAGATAAACTGTAACAAAACAGAAGCAGTGATCTTTAGCATAAGTAATATTAAATACAGGTGATTCAATTAATGCCTCCCAAAAAGAGCAATGTTCCTTCTTCATTTTTTTTTTCAGGTCCCTGGTTCAGAGAATACTTTTACCGGCTGTTTGAGTAACTGTCCAATATACATTGGGGACTATCCTGGAGGGGATTTTTATTCAAAAGGAGGACAGTTAATAGTCATGGATTTAAAATATTTCAAGGCAAGGTGATAAGCCAGAAGTTGAATAGGGCTGATATTTGGAGATGGAATGGGAAGCCTACAGGTAGTCCTCAATGAACTACTGTTCATTCAGGGACCATTTGAAGATGTTGCTGCTGATTGTCAGACTATCTGATATAGTGCCAATGAACTATACTGTTCTTTGTTGAGAGGATGAGATTGTGTTTTTACTTTCCCTCCAATTTTAAAGGGAAAGAAGGGGGGGTAAATATGACTCACACACTCCTCTCAGAGCTCCTTCTTGTCATGGTTAGCATAGGAGTGAGTGTACTTTATGCATACACTCCTTATTTATTTATTTATTTATTTATTTATTTATTTATTTATTTATTTATTTATTTATTTAGATTTATACCCCACCTC